>CM065117.1:2855832-2865832 GCA_033026305.1 Cirrhinus molitorella
CTCAGCCTCTTTGGTGCTTATCTTGAATCATCTTTAACATTTGCAAGGCAGTAGGTTCTTTTCTCAAAACAGTTTGTATAAACTACACCATGCAATGTATTACCTGCCAAAGCTTGCAACTTTCTCGAAATCCTCAGTTCATCACTCCAAAGTAAATTTTTAAGGTCAGTGTGCCTATCAGTTACTTCAGAAAGTTTTTGCGTCACTGTTTACAAACAAAACAGTCGAAAGATTGACCTTGTTCTCACAGCAGCAGTGAACCCTGCGACTGACTGCTGATGTAAACTGGCTTGTGGTAAGACACCTGGTAAGAGTGGCACCTGGCTGAATGGGCAGACGAAGCTCCTTTAAGCTAATTATACTTCAGCTTCAAGAATCGTTTAAAAGGACGCTGTGTCTGCATTGGCCGGGAATCGGACCCGGGTCTCCCGCGTGGCAGGCGAGAATTCTACCACTGAACCACCAATGCTCGGCCGGTAGGTTTTCAGCCCTCACATTGCCATGGAGCTAGTAATGGTGGTGGTTGTTACGCATCTAATGGGGGCAAAAAGGCCGCTGGAGCTCTTGTGAATTAATTTCTAATTGTGCATTTACTGGGAATCGAGTCAACGAACACACTCTGAAAAACAGGGATAGAACGGATCACACGAGACCCTTCGGCGGCACACGCAGATTAGATAGATTTCATGTTTTCATGGGCCCCCAAATTACACAGGCGAAACAGAGCCTCTCACGTTGCACGGGTCTGGCGAGACCTCCCGTGGGTAGGGGCAGGCTTAGAGTTTGCTCTGTCAGTTTTGACCCCATCTGTTTTGGGGAAGCGCACTTTGACCCAGCAGTGCGGGCAGGAGCAGGAGTTGAGTCTCAGTGCGGCGGAAGAGACAGACTTCTGTTTCTCCACGTGAAGGCGCTTCAGTGCTTTGGACAGCGTATGGTTGGGATGTGATTTTCCTCCAATTCGGGGCACTTTTTGAATGGAAATAAAGAAGGCTTGCATGGGAAATGACAAAGTGGTGTAGCGTTTGGCTAATAAGCAAAAGCTACAAAGAATGTACTGGTGCCTCCTCATCCGAGCGGAATGCACGTTTGGCCGTCATCGGACGTTACTACAAATGTTCGATGGCGTCTCATAGGGAGGTTGGCACAGGGCCTCAGTGGAAAACAGGCCCCTTAGTGGCCGCGACAAAGACGAAGAATGCATCTACACGCCACAGCAAACTGGAGATGGTGAAAAGGCTCCCCCAAGACCCGCCACGGGGCAAACATGAGCCGCGTGCGTCTTCGTGGCAGCGAAGAAGCTTCCCTCGTCCCTGGGTGGGCTCGAACCACCAACCTTTCGGTTAACAGCCGAACGCGCTAACCGATTGCGCCACAGAGACAGCCGCTGGCGTTGACTGCCAGATAGCGATGGTAAAAGCAACACCGTCAGGCTCGCGCGAGTCAAAGCTGGCTCGGGAGTCGTGGCGCTACCGTCGTCACGCCCAGCCTGTGCGACGAACGGGCACTCTGGAGGCCGCCACCCCGTTGGGAAGAAAGAGAGTCAATAGAGTCGCCCAACGTGGGGCTCGAACCCACGACCCTGAGATTAAGAGTCTCATGCTCTACCGACTGAGCTAGCCGGGCTGGTGGGCGAGCGTTTCGTCGGGTCGGACGCAGTTTTCATGGGCCCCCAAATTACACAGGCGAAAGAGAGCCTCTCACGTTGCACGGGTCTGGCGAGACCTCCCGTGGGTAGGGGCAGGCTTAGAGTTTGCTCTGTCAGTTTTGACCCCATCTGTTTTGGGGAAGCGCACTTTGACCCAGCAGTGCGGGCAGGAGCAGGCGTTGAAGTTGAGTCTCAGTGCGGCGGAAGAGACAGACAAATGCTTAAGCGAAACAACAGAGAGATCAACCGAACAAGTTTCATAGGCATTTGATGAATAGAGATGGACTGAGGAGTCTCTGGAAAATCAGGGCGGTGTGTGTGTGTGGGGGGGTCCTTCAATCAAAATCATGCTTGGCCTTCAAGGTTCATTTTAAAGAAACTCACAATCTATGGAAAAGCAGTTAAAGCTCCTTGACATGTTTTCTCAGCCTCTTTGGTGCTTATCTTGAATCATCTTTAACATTTGCAAGGCAGTAGGTTCTTTTCTCAAAACAGTTTGTACAAACTACACCATGCAATGTATTACCTGCCAAAGCTTGCAACTTTCTCGAAATCCTCAGTTCAGCACTCCAAAGTAAATTTTTAAGGTCAGTGTGCCTATCAGTTACTTCAGAAAGTTTTTGCGTCACTGTTTACAAACAAAACAGTCGAAAGATTGACCTTGTTCTCACAGCAGCAGTGAACCCTGCGACTGACTGCTGATGTAAACTGGCTTGTGGTAAGACACCTGGTAAGAGTGGCACCTGGCTGAATGGGCAGACGAAGCTCCTTTAAGCTAATTATACTTCAGCTTCAAGAATCGTTTAAAAGGACGCTGTGTCTGCATTGGCCGGGAATCGGACCCGGGTCTCCCGCGTGGCAGGCGAGAATTCTACCACTGAACCACCAATGCTCGGCCGGTAGGTTTTCAGCCCTCACATTGCCATGGAGCTAGTAATGGTTGTTACGCATCTAATGGGGGCAAAAAGGCCGCTGGAGCTCTTGTGAATTAATTTCTAATTGTGCATTTACTGGGAATCGAGTCAACGAACACACTCTGAAAAACAGGGATAGAACGGATCACACGAGAACCTTCGGCGGCACACGCAGATTAGATAGATTTCATGTTTTCATGGGCCCCCAAATTACACAGGCGAAACAGAGCCTCTCACGTTGCACGGGTCTGGCGAGACCTCCCGTGGGTAGGGGCAGGCTTAGAGTTTGCTCTGTCAGTTTTGACCCTATCTGTTTTGGGGAAGCGCACTTTGACCCAGCAGTGCGGGCAGGAGCAGGAGTTGAGTCTCAGTGCGGCGGAAGAGACAGACTTCTGTTTCTCCACGTGAAGGCGCTTCAGTGCTTTGGACAGCGTATGGTTGGGATGTGATTTTCCTCCAATTCGGGGCACTTTTTGAATGGAAATAAAGAAGGCTTGCATGGGAAATGACAAAGTGGTGTAGCGTTTGGCTAATAAGCAAAAGCTACAAAGAATGTACTGGTGCCTCCTCATCCGAGCGGAATGCACGTTTGGCCGTCATCGGACGTTACTACAAATGTTCGATGGCGTCTCATAGGGAGGTTGGCACAGGGCCTCAGTGGAAAACAGGCCCCTTAGTGGCCGCGACAAAGACGAAGAATGCATCTACACGCCACAGCAAACTGGAGCTGGTGAAAAGGCTCCCCCAAGATCCGCCACGGGGCAAACCTGAGCCGCGTGCGTCTTCGTGGCAGCGAAGAAGCTTCCCTCGTCCCTGGGTGGGCTCGAACCACCAACCTTTCGGTTAACAGCCGAACGCGCTAACCGATTGCGCCACAGAGACAGCCGCTGGCGTTGACTGCCAGATAGCGATGGTAAAAGCAACACCGTCAGGCTCGCGCGAGTCAAAGCTGGCTCGGGAGTCGTGGCGCTACCGTCGTCACGCCCAGCCTGTGCGACGAACGGGCACTCTGGAGGCCGCCACCCCGTTGGGAAGAAAGAGAGTCAATAGAGTCGCCCAACGTGGGGCTCGAACCCACGACCCTGAGATTAAGAGTCTCATGCTCTACCGACTGAGCTAGCCGGGCTGGTGGGCGAGCGTTTCGTCGGGTCGGACGCAGTTTTCATGGGTCCCCAAATTACACAGGCGAAAGAGAGCCTCTCACGTTGCACGGGTCTGGCGAGACCTCCCGTGGGTAGGGGCAGGCTTAGAGTTTGCTCTGTCAGTTTTGACCCCATCTGTTTTGGGGAAGCGCACTTTGACCCAGCAGTGCGGGCAGGAGCAGGCGTTGAAGTTGAGTCTCAGTGCGGCGGAAGAGACAGACAAATGCTTAAGCGAAACAACAGAGAGATCAACCGAACAAGTTTCATAGGCATTTGATGAATAGAGATGGACTGAGGAGTCTCTGGAAAATCAGGGCGGTGTGTGTGTGTGGGGGGGTCCTTCAATCAAAATCATGCTTGGCCTTCAAGGTTCATTTTAAAGAAACTCACAATCTATGGAAAAGCAGTTAAAGCTCCTTGACATGTTTTCTCAGCCTCTTTGGTGCTTATCTTGAATCATCTTTAACATTTGCAAGGCAGTAGGTTCTTTTCTCAAAACAGTTTGTACAAACTACACCATGCAATGTATTACCTGCCAAAGCTTGCAACTTTCTCGAAATCCTCAGTTCAGCACTCCAAAGTAAATTTTTAAGGTCAGTGTGCCTATCAGTTACTTCAGAAAGTTTTTGCGTCACTGTTTACAAACAAAACAGTCGAAAGATTGACCTTGTTCTCACAGCAGCAGTGAACCCTGCGACTGACTGCTGATGTAAACTGGCTTGTGGTAAGACACCTGGTAAGAGTGGCACCTGGCTGAATGGGCAGACGAAGCTCCTTTAAGCTAATTATACTTCAGCTTCAAGAATCGTTTAAAAGGACGCTGTGTCTGCATTGGCCGGGAATCGGACCCGGGTCTCCCGCGTGGCAGGCGAGAATTCTACCACTGAACCACCAATGCTCGGCTGGTAGGTTTTCAGCCCTCACATTGCCATGGAGCTAGTAATGGTGGTGGTTGTTACGCATCTAACGGGGGCAAAAAGGCCGCTGGAGCTCTTGTGATTTAATTTCTAACTGTGCATTTACTGGGAATCGAGTCAACGAACACACTCTGAAAAACAGGGATAGAACGGATCACACGAGAACCTTCGGCGGCACACGCAGATAGATTTCTCTTAAGAAAATCACGCTTCATCTTAAAGAACCACGCTTCTGACGTAACAGGACAAGCCACCTGCATTGGCCGGGAATCGAACCCGGGTCTCCCGCGTGGGAGGCGAGAATTCTACCACTGAACCACCAACGCTCAAGCCGCTGGACGGTTGGAAACACAGCGAGAGCTCTCTTAAGGAAAGGCGGCTTGAAGTTGAAGGCTTGTTTGAAAGAGCCACACTCCTGACGTAAAAGAGCACAGTCTCTGCATTGGCCGGGAATCGGACCCGGGTCTCCCGCGTGGCAGGCGAGAATTCTACCACTGAACCACCAATGCTTGAATGAGGTGGTAACCATTTGTAAATAGCATCGTGTTTACGAGGGTCATGCAGCCCAACGCTTAAGTGAAGCAACGAGAGATAAACTGAACACGTTTCATAGGCATTTGATGAATTGAGATGGACTAATGAATCTCTGATTAATCAGGGCGGGGTGGGGGTCGTCAATAAGCAAAGGTTTAAGCTCCTTTAATCAAATCATGCTTGGCCTTCAAGGCTCAATTTAAAGAAGCTCACACCCCCCTTACGCTAAAAAAAGGACTCTGTTCTTGCATTGGCCGGGAATCGGACCCGGGTCTCCCGCGTGGCAGGCGAGAATTCTACCACTGAACCACCAATGCTTGATGGGCTCGGTTATCACTTGGAAATAACATCGTGTTTACGAGGGTCCTACAGCCAAATGCTTAAGCGAAACAACAGAGAGATCAACCGAACAAGTTTCATAGGCATTTGATGAATAGAGATGGACTGAGGAGTCTCTGGAAAATCAGGGCGGTGTGTGTGTGTGTGGGGGGGTCCTTCAATCAAAATCATGCTTGGCCTTCAAGGTTCATTTTAAAGAAACTCGCAATCTATGGAAAAGCAGTTAAAGCTCCTTGACATGTTTTCTCAGCCTCTTTGGTGCTTATCTTGAATCATCTTTAACATTTGCAAGGCAGTAGGTTCTTTTCTCAAAACAGTTTGTATAAACTACACCATGCAATGTATTACCTGCCAAAGCTTGCAACTTTCTCGAAATCCTCAGTTCATCACTCCAAAGTAAATTTTTAAGGTCAGTGTGCCTATCAGTTACTTCAGAAAGTTTTTGCGTCACTGTTTACAAACAAAACAGTCGAAAGATTGACCTTGTTCTCACAGCAGCAGTGAACCCTGCGACTGACTGCTGATGTAAACTGGCTTGTGGTAAGACACCTGGTAAGAGTGGCACCTGGCTGAATGGGCAGACGAAGCTCCTTTAAGCTAATTATACTTCAGCTTCAAGAATCGTTTAAAAGGACGCTGTGTCTGCATTGGCCGGGAATCGGACCCGGGTCTCCCGCGTGGCAGGCGAGAATTCTACCACTGAACCACCAATGCTCGGCCGGTAGGTTTTCAGCCCTCACATTGCCATGGAGCTAGTAATGGTGGTGGTTGTTACGCATCTAATGGGGGCAAAAAGGCCGCTGGAGCTCTTGTGAATTAATTTCTAATTGTGCATTTACTGGGAATCGAGTCAACGAACACACTCTGAAAAACAGGGATAGAACGGATCACACGAGAACCTTCGGCGGCACACGCAGATTAGATAGATTTCATGTTTTCATGGGCCCCCAAATTACACAGGCGAAACAGAGCCTCTCACGTTGCACGGGTCTGGCGAGACCTCCCGTGGGTAGGGGCAGGCTTAGAGTTTGCTCTGTCAGTTTTGACCCTATCTGTTTTGGGGAAGCGCACTTTGACCCAGCAGTGCGGGCAGGAGCAGGAGTTGAGTCTCAGTGCGGCGGAAGAGACAGACTTCTGTTTCTCCACGTGAAGGCGCTTCAGTGCTTTGGACAGCGTATGGTTGGGATGTGATTTTCCTCCAATTCGGGGCACTTTTTGAATGGAAATAAAGAAGGCTTGCATGGGAAATGACAAAGTGGTGTAGCGTTTGGCTAATAAGCAAAAGCTACAAAGAATGTACTGGTGCCTCCTCATCCGAGCGGAATGCACGTTTGGCCGTCATCGGACGTTACTACAAATGTTCGATGGCGTCTCATAGGGAGGTTGGCACAGGGCCTCAGTGGAAAACAGGCCCCTTAGTGGCCGCGACAAAGACGAAGAATGCATCTACACGCCACAGCAAACTGGAGCTGGTGAAAAGGCTCCCCCAAGATCCGCCACGGGGCAAACCTGAGCCGCGTGCGTCTTCGTGGCAGCGAAGAAGCTTCCCTCGTCCCTGGGTGGGCTCGAACCACCAACCTTTCGGTTAACAGCCGAACGCGCTAACCGATTGCGCCACAGAGACAGCCGCTGGCGTTGACTGCCAGATAGCGATGGTAAAAGCAACACCGTCAGGCTCGCGCGAGTCAAAGCTGGCTCGGGAGTCGTGGCGCTACCGTCGTCACGCCCAGCCTGTGCGACGAACGGGCACTCTGGAGGCCGCCACCCCGTTGGGAAGAAAGAGAGTCAATAGAGTCGCCCAACGTGGGGCTCGAACCCACGACCCTGAGATTAAGAGTCTCATGCTCTACCGACTGAGCTAGCCGGGCTGGTGGGCGAGCGTTTCGTCGGGTCGGACGCAGTTTTCATGGGTCCCCAAATTACACAGGCGAAAGAGAGCCTCTCACGTTGCACGGGTCTGGCGAGACCTCCCGTGGGTAGGGGCAGGCTTAGAGTTTGCTCTGTCAGTTTTGACCCCATCTGTTTTGGGGAAGCGCACTTTGACCCAGCAGTGCGGGCAGGAGCAGGCGTTGAAGTTGAGTCTCAGTGCGGCGGAAGAGACAGACAAATGCTTAAGCGAAACAACAGAGAGATCAACCGAACAAGTTTCATAGGCATTTGATGAATAGAGATGGACTGAGGAGTCTCTGGAAAATCAGGGCGGTGTGTGTGTGTGGGGGGGTCCTTCAATCAAAATCATGCTTGGCCTTCAAGGTTCATTTTAAAGAAACTCACAATCTATGGAAAAGCAGTTAAAGCTCCTTGACATGTTTTCTCAGCCTCTTTGGTGCTTATCTTGAATCATCTTTAACATTTGCAAGGCAGTAGGTTCTTTTCTCAAAACAGTTTGTACAAACTACACCATGCAATGTATTACCTGCCAAAGCTTGCAACTTTCTCGAAATCCTCAGTTCAGCACTCCAAAGTAAATTTTTAAGGTCAGTGTGCCTATCAGTTACTTCAGAAAGTTTTTGCGTCACTGTTTACAAACAAAACAGTCGAAAGATTGACCTTGTTCTCACAGCAGCAGTGAACCCTGCGACTGACTGCTGATGTAAACTGGCTTGTGGTAAGACACCTGGTAAGAGTGGCACCTGGCTGAATGGGCAGACGAAGCTCCTTTAAGCTAATTATACTTCAGCTTCAAGAATCGTTTAAAAGGACGCTGTGTCTGCATTGGCCGGGAATCGGACCCGGGTCTCCCGCGTGGCAGGCGAGAATTCTACCACTGAACCACCAATGCTCGGCCGGTAGGTTTTCAGCCCTCACATTGCCATGGAGCTAGTAATGGTGGTGGTTGTTACGCATCTAACGGGGGCAAAAAGGCCGCTGGAGCTCTTGTGATTTAATTTCTAACTGTGCATTTACTGGGAATCGAGTCAACGAACACACTCTGAAAAACAGGGATAGAACGGATCACACGAGAACCTTCGGCGGCACACGCAGATAGATTTCTCTTAAGAAAATCACGCTTCATCTTAAAGAACCACGCTTCTGACGTAACAGGACAAGCCACCTGCATTGGCCGGGAATCGAACCCGGGTCTCCCGCGTGGGAGTCGAGAATTTTACCACTGAACCACCAACGCTCAAGCCGCTGGACGGTTGGAAACACAGCGAGAGCTCTCTTAAGGAAAGGCGGCTTGAAGTTGAAGGCTTGTTTGAAAGAGCCACACTCCTGACGTAAAAGAGCACAGTCTCTGCATTGGCCGGGAATCGGACCCGGGTCTCCCGCGTGGCAGGCGAGAATTCTACCACTGAACCACCAATGCTTGAATGAGGTGGTAACCATTTGTAAATAGCATCGTGTTTACGAGGGTCATGCAGCCCAACGCTTAAGTGAAGCAACGAGAGATAAACTGAACACGTTTCATAGGCATTTGATGAATTGAGATGGACTAATGAATCTCTGATTAATCAGGGCGGGGTGGGGGTCGTCAATAAGCAAAGGTTGAAGCTCCTTTAATCAAATCATGCTTGGCCTTCAAGGCTCAATTTAAAGAAGCTCACACCCCCCTTACGTTAAAAAAAGGACTCTGTTCTTGCATTGGCCGGGAATCGGACCCGGGTCTCCCGCGTGGCAGGCGAGAATTCTACCACTGAACCACCAATGCTTGATGGGCTCGGTTATCACTTGGAAATAACATCGTGTTTACGAGGGTCCTACAGCCAAATGCTTAAGCGAAACAACAGAGAGATCAACCGAACAAGTTTCATAGGCATTTGATGAATAGAGATGGACTGAGGAGTCTCTGGAAAATCAGGGCGGTGTGTGTGTGTGTGGGGGGGTCCTTCAATCAAAATCATGCTTGGCCTTCAAGGTTCATTTTAAAGAAACTCGCAATCTATGGAAAAGCAGTTAAAGCTCCTTGACATGTTTTCTCAGCCTCTTTGGTGCTTATCTTGAATCATCTTTAACATTTGCAAGGCAGTAGGTTCTTTTCTCAAAACAGTTTGTATAAACTACACCATGCAATGTATTACCTGCCAAAGCTTGCAACTTTCTCGAAATCCTCAGTTCATCACTCCAAAGTAAATTTTTAAGGTCAGTGTGCCTATCAGTTACTTCAGAAAGTTTTTGCGTCACTGTTTACAAACAAAACAGTCGAAAGATTGACCTTGTTCTCACAGCAGCAGTGAACCCTGCGACTGACTGCTGATGTAAACTGGCTTGTGGTAAGACACCTGGTAAGAGTGGCACCTGGCTGAATGGGCAGACGAAGCTCCTTTAAGCTAATTATACTTCAGCTTCAAGAATCGTTTAAAAGGACGCTGTGTCTGCATTGGCCGGGAATCGGACCCGGGTCTCCCGCGTGGCAGGCGAGAATTCTACCACTGAACCACCAATGCTCGGCCGGTAGGTTTTCAGCCCTCACATTGCCATGGAGCTAGTAATGGTGGTGGTTGTTACGCATCTAATGGGGGCAAAAAGGCCGCTGGAGCTCTTGTGAATTAATTTCTAATTGTGCAT
>CM065117.1:2878332-2885832 GCA_033026305.1 Cirrhinus molitorella
CCCGGGTCTCCCGCGTGGCAGGCGAGAATTCTACCACTGAACCACCAATGCTCGGCCGGTAGGTTTTCAGCCCTCACATTGCCATGGAGCTAGTAATGGTGGTGGTTGTTACGCATCTAATGGGGGCAAAAAGGCCGCTGGAGCTCTTGTGAATTAATTTCTAATTGTGCATTTACTGGGAATCGAGTCAACGAACACACTCTGAAAAACAGGGATAGAATGGATCACACGAGAACCTTCGGCGGCACACGCAGATTAGATAGATTTCATGTTTTCATGGGCCCCCAAATTACACAGGCGAAACAGAGCCTCTCACGTTGCACGGGTCTGGCGAGACCTCCCGTGGGTAGGGGCAGGCTTAGAGTTTGCTCTGTCAGTTTTGACCCTATCTGTTTTGGGGAAGCGCACTTTGACCCAGCAGTGCGGGCAGGAGCAGGAGTTGAGTCTCAGTGCGGCGGAAGAGACAGACTTCTGTTTCTCCACGTGAAGGCGCTTCAGTGCTTTGGACAGCGTATGGTTGGGATGTGATTTTCCTCCAATTCGGGGCACTTTTTGAATGGAAATAAAGAAGGCTTGCATGGGAAATGACAAAGTGGTGTAGCGTTTGGCTAATAAGCAAAAGCTACAAAGAATGTACTGGTGCCTCCTCATCCGAGCGGAATGCACGTTTGGCCGTCATCGGACGTTACTACAAATGTTCGATGGCGTCTCATAGGGAGGTTGGCACAGGGCCTCAGTGGAAAACAGGCCCCTTAGTGGCCGCGACAAAGACGAAGAATGCATCTACACGCCACAGCAAACTGGAGCTGGTGAAAAGGCTCCCCCAAGATCCGCCACGGGGCAAACCTGAGCCGCGTGCGTCTTCGTGGCAGCGAAGAAGCTTCCCTCGTCCCTGGGTGGGCTCGAACCACCAACCTTTCGGTTAACAGCCGAACGCGCTAACCGATTGCGCCACAGAGACAGCCGCTGGCGTTGACTGCCAGATAGCGATGGTAAAAGCAACACCGTCAGGCTCGCGCGAGTCAAAGCTGGCTCGGGAGTCGTGGCGCTACCGTCGTCACGCCCAGCCTGTGCGACGAACGGGCACTCTGGAGGCCGCCACCCCGTTGGGAAGAAAGAGAGTCAATAGAGTCGCCCAACGTGGGGCTCGAACCCACGACCCTGAGATTAAGAGTCTCATGCTCTACCGACTGAGCTAGCCGGGCTGGTGGGCGAGCGTTTCGTCGGGTCGGACGCAGTTTTCATGGGTCCCCAAATTACACAGGCGAAAGAGAGCCTCTCACGTTGCACGGGTCTGGCGAGACCTCCCGTGGGTAGGGGCAGGCTTAGAGTTTGCTCTGTCAGTTTTGACCCCATCTGTTTTGGGGAAGCGCACTTTGACCCAGCAGTGCGGGCAGGAGCAGGCGTTGAAGTTGAGTCTCAGTGCGGCGGAAGAGACAGACAAATGCTTAAGCGAAACAACAGAGAGATCAACCGAACAAGTTTCATAGGCATTTGATGAATAGAGATGGACTGAGGAGTCTCTGGAAAATCAGGGCGGTGTGTGTGTGTGGGGGGGTCCTTCAATCAAAATCATGCTTGGCCTTCAAGGTTCATTTTAAAGAAACTCACAATCTATGGAAAAGCAGTTAAAGCTCCTTGACATGTTTTCTCAGCCTCTTTGGTGCTTATCTTGAATCATCTTTAACATTTGCAAGGCAGTAGGTTCTTTTCTCAAAACAGTTTGTACAAACTACACCATGCAATGTATTACCTGCCAAAGCTTGCAACTTTCTCGAAATCCTCAGTTCAGCACTCCAAAGTAAATTTTTAAGGTCAGTGTGCCTATCAGTTACTTCAGAAAGTTTTTGCGTCACTGTTTACAAACAAAACAGTCGAAAGATTGACCTTGTTCTCACAGCAGCAGTGAACCCTGCGACTGACTGCTGATGTAAACTGGCTTGTGGTAAGACACCTGGTAAGAGTGGCACCTGGCTGAATGGGCAGACGAAGCTCCTTTAAGCTAATTATACTTCAGCTTCAAGAATCGTTTAAAAGGACGCTGTGTCTGCATTGGCCGGGAATCGGACCCGGGTCTCCCGCGTGGCAGGCGAGAATTCTACCACTGAACCACCAATGCTCGGCCGGTAGGTTTTCAGCCCTCACATTGCCATGGAGCTAGTAATGGTGGTGGTTGTTACGCATCTAACGGGGGCAAAAAGGCCGCTGGAGCTCTTGTGATTTAATTTCTAACTGTGCATTTACTGGGAATCGAGTCAACGAACACACTCTGAAAAACAGGGATAGAACGGATCACACGAGAACCTTCGGCGGCACACGCAGATAGATTTCTCTTAAGAAAATCACGCTTCATCTTAAAGAACCACGCTTCTGACGTAACAGGACAAGCCACCTGCATTGGCCGGGAATCGAACCCGGGTCTCCCGCGTGGGAGGCGAGAATTTTACCACTGAACCACCAACGCTCAAGCCGCTGGACGGTTGGAAACACAGCGAGAGCTCTCTTAAGGAAAGGCGGCTTGAAGTTGAAGGCTTGTTTGAAAGAGCCACACTCCTGACGTAAAAGAGCACAGTCTCTGCATTGGCCGGGAATCGGACCCGGGTCTCCCGCGTGGCAGGCGAGAATTCTACCACTGAACCACCAATGCTTGAATGAGGTGGTAACCATTTGTAAATAGCATCGTGTTTACGAGGGTCATGCAGCCCAACGCTTAAGTGAAGCAACGAGAGATAAACTGAACACGTTTCATAGGCATTTGATGAATTGAGATGGACTAATGAATCTCTGATTAATCAGGGCGGGGTGGGGGTCGTCAATAAGCAAAGGTTGAAGCTCCTTTAATCAAATCATGCTTGGCCTTCAAGGCTCAATTTAAAGAAGCTCACACCCCCCTTACGTTAAAAAAAGACTCTGTTCTTGCATTGGCCGGGAATCGGACCCGGGTCTCCCGCGTGGCAGGCGAGAATTCTACCACTGAACCACCAATGCTTGATGGGCTCGGTTATCACTTGGAAATAACATCGTGTTTACGAGGGTCCTACAGCCAAATGCTTAAGCGAAACAACAGAGAGATCAACCGAACAAGTTTCATAGGCATTTGATGAATAGAGATGGACTGAGGAGTCTCTGGAAAATCAGGGCGGTGTGTGTGTGTGTGGGGGGGTCCTTCAATCAAAATCATGCTTGGCCTTCAAGGTTCATTTTAAAGAAACTCGCAATCTATGGAAAAGCAGTTAAAGCTCCTTGACATGTTTTCTCAGCCTCTTTGGTGCTTATCTTGAATCATCTTTAACATTTGCAAGGCAGTAGGTTCTTTTCTCAAAACAGTTTGTATAAACTACACCATGCAATGTATTACCTGCCAAAGCTTGCAACTTTCTCGAAATCCTCAGTTCATCACTCCAAAGTAAATTTTTAAGGTCAGTGTGCCTATCAGTTACTTCAGAAAGTTTTTGCGTCACTGTTTACAAACAAAACAGTCGAAAGATTGACCTTGTTCTCACAGCAGCAGTGAACCCTGCGACTGACTGCTGATGTAAACTGGCTTGTGGTAAGACACCTGGTAAGAGTGGCACCTGGCTGAATGGGCAGACGAAGCTCCTTTAAGCTAATTATACTTCAGCTTCAAGAATCGTTTAAAAGGACGCTGTGTCTGCATTGGCCGGGAATCGGACCCGGGTCTCCCGCATGGCAGGCGAGAATTCTACCACTGAACCACCAATGCTCGGCCGGTAGGTTTTCAGCCCTCACATTGCCATGGAGCTAGTAATGGTGGTGGTTGTTACGCATCTAATGGGGGCAAAAAGGCCGCTGGAGCTCTTGTGAATTAATTTCTAATTGTGCATTTACTGGGAATCGAGTCAACGAACACACTCTGAAAAACAGGGATAGAACGGATCACACGAGAACCTTCGGCGGCACACGCAGATTAGATAGATTTCATGTTTTCATGGGCCCCCAAATTACACAGGCGAAACAGAGCCTCTCACGTTGCACGGGTCTGGCGAGACCTCCCGTGGGTAGGGGCAGGCTTAGAGTTTGCTCTGTCAGTTTTGACCCCATCTGTTTTGGGGAAGCGCACTTTGACCCAGCAGTGCGGGCAGGAGCAGGAGTTGAGTCTCAGTGCGGCGGAAGAGACAGACTTCTGTTTCTCCACGTGAAGGCGCTTCAGTGCTTTGGACAGCGTATGGTTGGGATGTGATTTTCCTCCAATTCGGGGCACTTTTTGAATGGAAATAAAGAAGGCTTGCATGGGAAATGACAAAGTGGTGTAGCGTTTGGCTAATAAGCAAAAGCTACAAAGAATGTACTGGTGCCTCCTCATCCGAGCGGAATGCACGTTTGGCCGTCATCGGACGTTACTACAAATGTTCGATGGCGTCTCATAGGGAGGTTGGCACAGGGCCTCAGTGGAAAACAGGCCCCTTAGTGGCCGCGACAAAGACGAAGAATGCATCTACACGCCACAGCAAACTGGAGCTGGTGAAAAGGCTCCCCCAAGATCCGCCACGGGGCAAACCTGAGCCGCGTGCATCTTCGTGGCAGCGAAGAAGCTTCCCTCGTCCCTGGGTGGGCTCGAACCACCAACCTTTCGGTTAACAGCCGAACGCGCTAACCGATTGCGCCACAGAGACAGCCGCTGGCGTTGACTGCCAGATAGCGATGGTAAAAGCAACACCGTCAGGCTCGCGCGAGTCAAAGCTGGCTCGGGAGTCGTGGCGCTACCGTCGTCACGCCCAGCCTGTGCGACGAACGGGCACTCTGGAGGCCGCCACCCCGTTGGGAAGAAAGAGAGTCAATAGAGTCGCCCAACGTGGGGCTCGAACCCACGACCCTGAGATTAAGAGTCTCATGCTCTACCGACTGAGCTAGCCGGGCTGGTGGGCGAGCGTTTCGTCGGGTCGGACGCAGTTTTCATGGGCCCCCAAATTACACAGGCGAAACAGAGCCTCTCACGTTGCACGGGTCTGGCGAGACCTCCCGTGGGTAGGGGCAGGCTTAGAGTTTGCTCTGTCAGTTTTGACCCCATCTGTTTTGGGGAAGCGCACTTTGACCCAGCAGTGCGGGCAGGAGCAGGCGTTGAAGTTGAGTCTCAGTGCGGCGGAAGAGACAGACAAATGCTTAAGCGAAACAACAGAGAGATCAACCGAACAAGTTTCATAGGCATTTGATGAATAGAGATGGACTGAGGAGTCTCTGGAAAATCAGGGCGGTGTGTGTGTGTGGGGGGGTCCTTCAATCAAAATCATGCTTGGCCTTCAAGGTTCATTTTAAAGAAACTCACAATCTATGGAAAAGCAGTTAAAGCTCCTTGACATGTTTTCTCAGCCTCTTTGGTGCTTATCTTGAATCATCTTTAACATTTGCAAGGCAGTAGGTTCTTTTCTCAAAACAGTTTGTACAAACTACACCATGCAATGTATTACCTGCCAAAGCTTGCAACTTTCTCGAAATCCTCAGTTCAGCACTCCAAAGTAAATTTTTAAGGTCAGTGTGCCTATCAGTTACTTCAGAAAGTTTTTGCGTCACTGTTTACAAACAAAACAGTCGAAAGATTGACCTTGTTCTCACAGCAGCAGTGAACCCTGCGACTGACTGCTGATGTAAACTGGCTTGTGGTAAGACACCTGGTAAGAGTGGCACCTGGCTGAATGGGCAGACGAAGCTCCTTTAAGCTAATTATACTTCAGCTTCAAGAATCGTTTAAAAGGACGCTGTGTCTGCATTGGCCGGGAATCGGACCCGGGTCTCCCGCGTGGCAGGCGAGAATTCTACCACTGAACCACCAATGCTCGGCCGGTAGGTTTTCAGCCCTCACATTGCCATGGAGCTAGTAATGGTGGTGGTTGTTACGCATCTAACGGGGGCAAAAAGGCCGCTGGAGCTCTTGTGAATTAATTTCTAACTGTGCATTTACTGGGAATCGAGTCAACGAACACACTCTGAAAAACAGGGATAGAACGGATCACACGAGAACCTTCGGCGGCACACGCAGATAGATTTCTCTTAAGAAAATCACGCTTCATCTTAAAGAACCACGCTTCTGACGTAACAGGACAAGCCACCTGCATTGGCCGGGAATCGAACCCGGGTCTCCCGCGTGGGAGGCGAGAATTCTACCACTGAACCACCAACGCTCAAGCCGCTGGATGGTTGGAAACTCAGCGAGAGCTCTCTTAAGGAAAGGCGGCTTGAAGTTGAAGGCTTGTTTGAAAGAGCCACACTCCTGACGTAAAAGAGCACAGTCTCTGCATTGGCCGGGAATCGGACCCGAAGCGCACTTTGACCCAGCAGTGCGGGCAGGAGCAGGCGTTGAAGTTGAGTCTCAGTGCGGCGGAAGAGACAGACAAATGCTTAAGCGAAACAACAGAGAGATCAACCGAACAAGTTTCATAGGCATTTGATGAATATGGACTAATGAATCTCTGATTAATCAGGGCGGGGTGGGGGTCGTCAATAAGCAAAGGTTGAAGCTCCTTTAATCAAATCATGCTTGGCCTTCAAGGCTCAATTTAAAGAAGCTCACACCCCCCTTACGTTAAAAAAAGGACTCTGTTCTTGCATTGGCCGGGAATCGGACCCGGGTCTCCCGCGTGGCAGGCGAGAATTCTACCACTGAACCACCAATGCTTGATGGGCTCGGTTATCACTTGGAAATAACATCGTGTTTACGAGGGTCCTACAGCCAAATGCTTAAGCGAAACAACAGAGAGATCAACCGAACAAGTTTCATAGGCATTTGATGAATAGAGATGGACTGAGGAGTCTCTGGAAAATCAGGGCGGTGTGTGTGTGTGTGTGGGGGGGTCCTTCAATCAAAATCATGCTTGGCCTTCAAGGTTCATTTTAAAGAAACTCGCAATCTATGGAAAAGCAGTTAAAGCTCCTTGACATGTTTTCTCAGCCTCTTTGGTGCTTATCTTGAATCATCTTTAACATTTGCAAGGCAGTAGGTTCTTTTCTCAAAACAGTTTGTATAAACTACACCATGCAATGTATTACCTGCCAAAGCTTGCAACTTTCTCGAAATCCTCAGTTCATCACTCCAAAGTAAATTTTTAAGGTCAGTGTGCCTATCAGTTACTTCAGAAAGTTTTTGCGTCACTGTTTACAAACAAAACAGTCGAAAGATTGACCTTGTTCTCACAGCAGCAGTGAACCCTGCGACTGACTGCTGATGTAAACTGGCTTGTGGTAAGACACCTGGTAAGAGTGGCACCTGACTGAATGGGCAGACGAAGCTCCTTTAAGCTAATTATACTTCAGCTTCAAGAATCGTTTAAAAGGACGCTGTGTCTGCATTGGCCGGGAATCGGACCCGGGTCTCCCGCGTGGCAGGCGAGAATTCTACCACTGAACCACCAATGCTCGGCCGGTAGGTTTTCAGCCCTCACATTGCCATGGAGCTAGTAATGGTGGTGGTTGTTACGCATCTAATGGGGGGCAAAAAGGCCGCTGGAGCTCTTGTGAATTAATTTCTAATTGTGCATTTACTGGGAA
>CM065117.1:2888332-2890832 GCA_033026305.1 Cirrhinus molitorella
AACAGGCCCCTTAGTGGCCGCGACAAAGACGAAGAATGCATCTACACGCCACAGCAAACTGGAGCTGGTGAAAAGGCTCCCCCAAGACCCGCCACGGGGCAAACCTGAGCGAAAAGCTTCCCTCGTCCCTGGGTGACCTCCCGTGGTTAGCAGCAGGCTTAGAGTTTGCTCTGTCAGTTTTGACCCCATCTGTTTTGGGGAAGCGCACTTTGACCCAGCAGTGCGGGCAGGAGCAGGAGTTGAAGTTGAGTCTCAGTGCGGCGGAAGAGACAGAAAAATGCTTAAGCGAAACAACAGAGAGATCAACCGAACAAGTTTCATAGGCATTTGATGAATAGAGATGGACTGAGGAGTCTCTGGAAAATCAGGGCGGTGTGTGTGTGGGGGGGGGTCCTTCAATCAAAATCATGCTTGGCTTCAAGGTTCATTTTAAAGAAACTCACAATCTATGGAAAAGCAGTTAAAGCTCCTTGACATGTTTTCTCAGCCTCTTTGGTGCTTATCTTGAATCATCTTTAACATTTGCAAGGCAGTAGGTTCTTTTTTCAAAACAGTTTGTACAAACTACACCATGCAATGTATTACCTGCCAAAGCTTGCAACTTTCTCGAAATCCTCAGTTCATCACTCCAAAGTAAATTTTTAAGGTCAGTGTGCCTATCAGTTACTTCAGAAAGTTTTTGCGTCACTGTTTACAAACAAAACAGTCGAAAGATTGACCTTGTTCTCACAGCAGCAGTGATCCCTGCGACTGACTGCTGATGTGAACTGGCTTGTGGTAAGACACCTGGTAAGAGTGGCACCTGGCTGAATGGGCAGACGAAGCTCCTTTAAGCTAATTATACTTCAGCTTCAAGAATCGTTTAAAAGGACGCTGTGTCTGCATTGGCCGGGAATCGGACCCGGGTCTCCCGCGTGGCAGGCGAGAATTCTACCACTGAACCACCAATGCTCGGCCGGTAGGTTTTCAGCCCTCACATTGCCATGGAGCTAGTAATGGTGGTGGTTGTTACGCATCTAATGGGGGCAAAAAGGCCGCTGGAGCTCTTGTGAATTAATTTCTAACTGTGCATTTACTGGGAATCGAGTCAACGAACACACTCTGAAAAACAGGGATAGAACGGATCACACGAGAACCTTCGGCGGCACACGCAGATAGATTTCTCTTAAGAAAATCACGCTTCATCTTAAAGAACCACGCTTCTGACGTAACAGGACAAGCCACCTGCATTGGCCGGGAATCGAACCCGGGTCTCCCGCGTGGGAGGCGAGAATTCTACCACTGAACCACCAATGCTCAAGCTGCTGGACGGTTGGAAACACAGCGAGAGCTCTCTTAAGGAAAGGCGGCTTGAAGTTGAAGGCTTGTTTGAAAGAGCCACACTCCTGACGTAAAAGAGCACAGTCTCTGCATTGGCCGGGAATCGGACCCGGGTCTCCCGCGTGGCAGGCGAGAATTCTACCACTGAACCACCAATGCTTGAATGAGGTGGTAACCATTTGTAAATAGCATCGTGTTTACGAGGGTCATGCAGCCCAACGCTTAAGTGAAACAACGAGAGATAAACTGAACACGTTTCATAGGCATTTGATGAATTGAGATGGACTAATGAATCTCTGATTAATCAGGGCGGGGTGGGGGTCGTCAATAAGCAAAGGTTGAAGCTCCTTTAATCAAATCATGCTTGGCCTTCAAGGCTCAATTTAAAGAAGCTCACACCCCCCTTACGTTAAAAAAAGGACTCTGTTCTTGCATTGGCCGGGAATCGGACCCGGGTCTCCCGAGTGGCAGGCGAGAATTCTACCACTGAACCACCAATGCTTGATGGGCTCGGTTATCACTTGGAAATAACATCGTGTTTACGAGGGTCCTACAGCCAAATGCTTAAGCGAAACAACAGAGAGATCAACCGAACAAGTTTCATAGGCATTTGATGAATAGAGATGGACTGAGGAGTCTCTGGAAAATCAGGGCGGTGTGTGTGTGTGTGGGGGGGTCCTTCAATCAAAATCATGCTTGGCCTTCAAGGTTCATTTTAAAGAAACTCGCAATCTATGGAAAAGCAGTTAAAGCTCCTTGACATGTTTTCTCAGCCTCTTTGGTGCTTATCTTGAATCATCTTTAACATTTGCAAGGCAGTAGGTTCTTTTCTCAAAACAGTTTGTATAAACTACACCATGCAATGTATTACCTGCCAAAGCTTGCAACTTTCTCGAAATCCTCAGTTCATCACTCCAAAGTAAATTTTTAAGGTCAGTGTGCCTATCAGTTACTTCAGAAAGTTTTTGCGTCACTGTTTACAAACAAAACAGTCGAAAGATTGACCTTGTTCTCACAGCAGCAGTGAACCCTGCGACTGACTGCTGATGTAAACTGGCTTGTGGTAAGACACCTGGTAAGAGTGGCACCTGACTGAATGGGCAGACGAAGCTCCTTTAAGCTAATTATACTTCAGCTTCAAGAATCGTTTAAAAGGACGCTGTGTCTGCATTGGCCGGGA
>CM065117.1:2893332-2895832 GCA_033026305.1 Cirrhinus molitorella
ACCTGGTAAGAGTGGCACCTGGCTGAATGGGCAGACGAAGCTCCTTTAAGCTAATTATACTTCAGCTTCAAGAATCGTTTAAAAGGACGCTGTGTCTGCATTGGCCGGGAATCGGACCCGGGTCTCCCGCGTGGCAGGCGAGAATTCTACCACTGAACCACCAATGCTCGGCCGGTAGGTTTTCAGCCCTCACATTGCCATGGAGCTAGTAATGGTGGTGGTTGTTACGCATCTAATGGGGGCAAAAAGGCCGCTGGAGCTCTTGTGAATTAATTTCTAACTGTGCATTTACTGGGAATCGAGTCAACGAACACACTCTGAAAAACAGGGATAGAACGGATCACACGAGAACCTTCGGCGGCACACGCAGATAGATTTCTCTTAAGAAAATCACGCTTCATCTTAAAGAACCACGCTTCTGACGTAACAGGACAAGCCACCTGCATTGGCCGGGAATCGAACCCGGGTCTCCCGCGTGGGAGGCGAGAATTCTACCACTGAACCACCAATGCTCAAGCTGCTGGACGGTTGGAAACACAGCGAGAGCTCTCTTAAGGAAAGGCGGCTTGAAGTTGAAGGCTTGTTTGAAAGAGCCACACTCCTGACGTAAAAGAGCACAGTCTCTGCATTGGCCGGGAATCGGACCCGGGTCTCCCGCGTGGCAGGCGAGAATTCTACCACTGAACCACCAATGCTTGAATGAGGTGGTAACCATTTGTAAATAGCATCGTGTTTACGAGGGTCATGCAGCCCAACGCTTAAGTGAAACAACGAGAGATAAACTGAACACGTTTCATAGGCATTTGATGAATTGAGATGGACTAATGAATCTCTGATTAATCAGGGCGGGGTGGGGGTCGTCAATAAGCAAAGGTTGAAGCTCCTTTAATCAAATCATGCTTGGCCTTCAAGGCTCAATTTAAAGAAGCTCACACCCCCCTTACGTTAAAAAAAGGACTCTGTTCTTGCATTGGCCGGGAATCGGACCCGGGTCTCCCGCGTGGCAGGCGAGAATTCTACCACTGAACCACCAATGCTTGATGGGCTCGGTTATCACTTGGAAATAACATCGTGTTTACGAGGGTCCTACAGCCAAATGCTTAAGCGAAACAACAGAGAGATCAACCGAACAAGTTTCATAGGCATTTGATGAATAGAGATGGACTGAGGAGTCTCTGGAAAATCAGGGCGGTGTGTGTGTGTGTGGGGGGGTCCTTCAATCAAAATCATGCTTGGCCTTCAAGGTTCATTTTAAAGAAACTCGCAATCTATGGAAAAGCAGTTAAAGCTCCTTGACATGTTTTCTCAGCCTCTTTGGTGCTTATCTTGAATCATCTTTAACATTTGCAAGGCAGTAGGTTCTTTTCTCAAAACAGTTTGTATAAACTACACCATGCAATGTATTACCTGCCAAAGCTTGCAACTTTCTCGAAATCCTCAGTTCATCACTCCAAAGTAAATTTTTAAGGTCAGTGTGCCTATCAGTTACTTCAGAAAGTTTTTGCGTCACTGTTTACAAACAAAACAGTCGAAAGATTGACCTTGTTCTCACAGCAGCAGTGAACCCTGCGACTGACTGCTGATGTAAACTGGCTTGTGGTAAGACACCTGGTAAGAGTGGCACCTGACTGAATGGGCAGACGAAGCTCCTTTAAGCTAATTATACTTCAGCTTCAAGAATCGTTTAAAAGGACGCTGTGTCTGCATTGGCCGGGAATCGGACCCGGGTCTCCCGCGTGGCAGGCGAGAATTCTACCACTGAACCACCAATGCTCGGCCGGTAGGTTTTCAGCCCTCACATTGCCATGGAGCTAGTAATGGTGGTGGTTGTTACGCATCTAATGGGGGGCAAAAAGGCCGCTGGAGCTCTTGTGAATTAATTTCTAATTGTGCATTTACTGGGAATCGAGTCAACGAACACACTCTGAAAAACAGGGATAGAACGGATCACACGAGAACCTTCGGCGGCACACGCAGATTAGATAGATTTCATGTTTTCATGGGCCCCCAAATTACACAGGCGAAACAGAGCCTCTCACGTTGCACGGGTCTGGCGAGACCTCCCGTGGGTAGGGGCAGGCTTAGAGTTTGCTCTGTCAGTTTTGACCCCGTCTGTTTTGGGGAAGCGCACTTTGACCCAGCAGTGCGGGCAGGAGCAGGAGTTGAGTCTCAGTGCGGCGGAAGAGACAGACTTCTGTTTCTCCACGTGAAGGCGCTTCAGTGCTTTGGACAGCGTATGGTTGGGATGTGATTTTCCTCCAATTCGGGGCACTTTTTGAATGGAAATAAAGAAGGCTTGCATGGGAAATGACAAAGTGGTGTAGCGTTTGGCTAATAAGCAAAAGCTACAAAGAATGTACTGGTGCCTCCTCATCCGAGCGGAATGCACGTTTGGCCGTCATCGGACGTTACTACAAATGTTCGATGGCGTCTCATAGGGAGGTTGGCGCAGGGCCTCAGTGGAAAACAGGCCCCTTAGTGACCGCGACAAAGACGAAGA
>CM065117.1:2900832-3130832 GCA_033026305.1 Cirrhinus molitorella
CGAACGCGCTAACCGATTGCGCCACAGAGACAGCTGCTGGCGGTGATTGCCAGATAGCTATGGTAAAAGCAACACCGTCAGGCTCGCGCGAGTTAAAGCTGGCTCGGGAGTCGTGGCGCTACCGTCGTCACGCCCAGCCCGGAGTAGGTGAGAAGGGACGCTGGCTTGCTGGTCACTGATGCAGCCGCCCGATCCTGATTCCACCTGTTCAAGCCTTCTAGCAGGCTCTGGAGGCTCCTGGCAGACCACCGGAAAGAGGCTGGGTCGATCGACAAAGTCAGCACACTCCCCTAGATAGTGTGCCAACCGATTCAGCCATTCCTCCCCATGGTTCTCTTTCAACTGCCGCACCAATCGAGCTGGACTGTTGCCCAGTGTCCGGTCCCGAAGCAGCCTAATGACACGGATATCACAGGCATACCTGAAATGCACATTGTTGCTGTGATCAGTTACATGTTTATTAGGCGGGTCATTTCAGTGGTTTAAGTCTTCACAATAACCTGCTTTACTCACTTGCGTGTCAGGATCAGCCGGAACATTTTCTGGTGCGGCAGGTCAAGCTGGTCCCGGACAGTCTGGCTTGTTGACAGATAGTTCAAAGAACACACAGTGCACCTGAGTGTCTCTGTCACCATCAGGTAGTATCTGTCTATGTCCAAGACCTTCCTGGCCCTCTTGTGGACACCATAGCCCGTCAGGTTCTTGCCACAAACTGGACAGGATACCCTCACCTTCCACAGGTGGTAGGGCATCCACACCATCAGCCGATGGGTGAAGAACCGGTCATGTGTTGGTGTCTGGTGGTAAATGAGGGCCGGGGCAGGAGGCTCATACCACAGCTTCAAATCTGTCCGCAGCTTGCCAGAGTGAAATAAGGTGTTGGCAATCCACCTCTGGTCCTGCACAGGGATGGTCTTGCCGAATTCACCTGGCAGCCAGAATGAAGCTGAGGCCTCGGCAGTGGCTTGCTGGGCTCTACTAGGCTCCTCCTGTTTGGAAGACAATTAGATTTTTGTGTAAATAAATGCTGCACTAATATACACCACAGTCTGTCCAATAAATTGGTGCTACTATACTCACAGGAAATGGAGCAGGAATGTTGGTCTGCAATGAGGATGGGCTGGAGGTCTTCACAGAGGGTGGAGAAGGGCTGGGAATCCTCACTGAGGCCATAGTTGGGGTCCTCACAGAGGATGGGGATGGGCTGGGGGTCCTCACAGAGGATGAAGAAGGGCTGGGGGTCCTCACAGAGACCATAGTTGGGGTCCTCACAGAGGATGGAGAAAGCAAGGGGCTAGGAGGAGAAGGGCTTGGGGTCCTCACAGACAATGGGGATGGGCTGGGGGTCCTCACAGAGGATGGAGAAGGACTGTGGGTCCTCACAGAGGCCATAGTTGGGGTCCTCACAGAGGATGGAGAAGGCGAGGGGCTAGGAGGAGAAGGGCTTGGGGTCCTCACAGACGATGGAGAAGGGCTGGGGGTCCTCCATTCTACTAAATTGGGTTTTAGTGAAGCCAGCTGGGACCCACCAAAGCGTGACTTAGTGAACTAAAAAGAGAAACTTATGTTAATAGCAGGTTAATAGCATAACGCAACAAGGAGGAAGTTACATACATTATTTTTCCTTTTTTTATATTTTACTTAGAGTCTATTACTTTCTTTGTGCATGTTTGTAAAAATGTAAATGGCTTGTTTGATCAGTCTGCAGGAGTATGCTAGACCTTGGTGGGATGATGTCAAACAAATTCAAAATGATTCCAAGTACACATTAATTGCAAAAAAAAAAATAAATAAATAAATAAATCACCATTGATAAAGAAGGAGGGGGCCTCATGAATGATCCTGGGACAGGAGCTGTGTCTGGAGCCTCGGATTGTGGAGGCACAGCAGCAGCCTGTGTTGAAGTGGCAGCGGTAGGCTGTGAAAACAACAGTAGAGCTAAATGTAGTAAAACAGCATAACAGCATTTTAACAGATATGTGATGCAACATTACATAATTTTGAAATAGATCACCTTAATGGTGTGGAAACCACAACTGCATGCCGTGGACCCACCAAAGAGGGTGGTCTGTCCATGAGCCTGCAGGGGGCATTTCTCTATCTGAAAAAATAAGATGATTACTGTTTACTGATATTGTCTGCACCATTGTCAGGAGACCTGCACACTACATATCATATAATGAGATACAGGTAACTTTACCTTCTGGTAGAGGTCGTACCACTTCCGCTGCCGTGGTGCTGGTCTGTTGCCTACTCCAGACGGCCAAGCCCCAGTGCTGGCAAAAGCCCTCAACCTGGCCATCCACTCACCATCACCCATGGCCTTGTGGCTCTTCGGCTTAGTGCTCATCTAGACATAATAGGAAAATAATAGTAAATAATGTGTATTTTTGCAAGTATTATCTACTCAGATGTTTCTAATTTATTTATAATAACACAAGTATGACACATTTATATGACACATTTATATATAAGCCTCTAAATCCATCTGATATCTTGGTTTAAAAAAATGCATTTTTATCAGGCTCCGATGTATAGATTTCTATGTAAGTACTGGTACTTCCGATTGGGCTGAGGGTGGGATTTTAGAGAGTTTGAAGTAAAAGTATTTGATGGACATGTCTCGAGAGCATTCAATCATGTGTGTGTGTGTGTGTGTGTGTATGTGTATGTATGTATGTATGTATGTATATATATATATATATATATATTCAAGATAACTAAATAAAGGCATCCATTACTACAATTACACATTATTTTACAACTAATAAAGCAAAAGAAGGTTAGACTTTATTTAAAGGTGTTAAACTTTAATTATACATATAAGTATTTGAATATTAAATTACTACATGCATGTAAGATTAGTGTTTTGTTTGGATTATAGTGGCATACAATTATGCATAATTTACTGTTATTACTATCATAACTGAATACAGAATGTAGTAATGACAATGTAAAACAAAATGTTACTCTCCCCCCAAAACTAAAATGCATTGTTACTTCAAAGCTGTGTTTATAAATATGATCATTAATCTGAGGGAAAAAAAAAACTTCTGTATAGTAAAACCATGGTTAAATGTCTACAACTTTACTTTACAATTAGTTTATAACTTTTGTTTAATCAAAATCAAACTTTAAAAAGACAAAATATGTTTAATGTGCAAAATTACAAGCACATTGTGTTTAATATGTTAGATTACAGGCAAATCACGAAAACAAAACATGATTACTACACTTTCACTAGTGTAAAACCATGGTAAATGACTATATACACAAGCATAACGTTGTTTTTGTCATTCAAGTTTTTATTTATAGTGACTGTGTTTATACTGTTGTAAGCGATCTGCCAAAAACACAACACGGTTACTACGCTTTCACTATAGTAAAACCACGGTGAACTGTCAGAAGTAATGACTACATTTACAGCAGTAACACTTTTTTCCCAAATAAATCAAACTTCAGAACGAGTAAATTGAGTTGAATAAGTGAGATTACGGGCAAATGGTAAAAAGTCGCGTGTCAATAGTTTATGAATGGCAAAACGCGGATAAATGACGGACGAGTTGCAAATTGAGAACATGGTAAACAGAGAGGGAGAAAAATAAAAACATTTATTACTTACTTTGCAAAGTTGTCCTCTATTCCGCTGGGATGAGATTTTTTTACCTGACTCAGAATTTAGATAAGCACGGTGACTGGCTGTGTCCATTCTTGTTCGGCAGCGTGATTGGCTCTCCACAATGGAGAGCGAGCATTGCGATTGGCCCTCGTCCATTCTCGAAACGGGAAGCAATTGGCGCCTCGTTCATTCTCACAATGGACAGCGAGCGACGCGATTGGCTCTCGTCCATTCTCACAATGGACAGCGAGCGACGCGATTGGCTCTCGTCCATTCTCACAATGGAGAGCGAGCTACGTGATTGGATGAGGAGTCGGCCGCGGAAACAGACGATCCTGCTCCAGGTAGCGCCACAGAGACAGCCGCTGGCGTTGACTGCCAGATAGCGATGGTAAAAGCAACACCGTCAGACTCGCGCGAGTTAAAGCTGGCTCGGGAGTCGTGGCGAACGGGCACTCTGGAGGCCGCCACCCCGTTGGGAAGAAAGAGAGTCAATAGAGTCGCCCAACGTGGGGCTCGAACCCACGACCCTGAGATTAAGAGTCTCACGCTCTACCGACTGAGCTAGCCGGGCTGGTGGGCGAGCTTTTCGTCGGGTCGGACGCAGTTTTCATGGGCCCCCAAATTACACAGGCGAAACAGAGCCTCTCACGTTGCACGGGTCTGGCGAGACCTCCCGTGGGTAGGGGCAGGCTTAGAGTTTGCTCTGTCAGTTTTGACCCCATCTGTTTTGGGGAAGCGCACTTTGACCCAGCAGTGCGGGCAGGAGCAGGAGTTGAAGTTGAGTCTCAGTGCGGCGGAAGAGACTTCTGTTTCTCCACGTGAAGGCGCTTCAGTGCTTTGGACAGCGTATGGTTGGGATGTGATTTTCCTCCAATTCGGGGCACTTTTTGAATGGAAATAAAGAAGGCTTGCATGGGAAATGACAAAGTGGTGTAGCGTTTGGCTAATAAGCAAAAGCTACAAAGAATGTACTGGGGCCTCCTCATCCGAGCGGAATGCACGTTTGGCCGTCATCGGACGTTACTACAAATGTTCGATGGCGTCTCATAGGGAGGTTGGCGCAGGGCGGTGTGTGTGTGTGGGGGGGTCCTTCAATCAAAATCATGCTTGGCCTTCAAGGTTCATTTTAAAGAAACTCACAATCTATGGAAAAGCAGTTAAAGCTCCTTGACATGTTTTCTCAGCCTCTTTGGTGCTTATCTTGAATCATCTTTAACATTTGCAAGGCAGTAGGTTCTTTTCTCAAAACAGTTTGTACAAACTACACCATGCAATGTATTACCTGCCAAAGCTTGCAACTTTCTCGAAATCCTCAGTTCATCACTCCAAAGTAAATTTTTAAGGTCAGTGTGCCTATCAGTTACTTTAGAAAGTTTTTGCGTCATTGTTTACAAACAAAACAGTCGAAAGATTGACCTTGTTCTCACAGCAGCAGTGAACCCTGCGACTGACTGCTGATGTAAACTGGCTTGTGGTAAGACACCTGGTAAGAGTGGCACCTGGCTGAATGGGCAGACGAAGCTCCTTTAAGCTAATTATACTTCAGCTTCAAGAATCGTTTAAAAGGACGCTGTGTCTGCATTGGCCGGGAATCGGACCCGGGTCTCCCGCGTGGCAGGCGAGAATTCTACCACTGAACCACCAATGCTCGGCCGGTAGATTTTCAGCCCTCACATTGCCATGGAGCTAGTAATGGTGGTGGTTGTTACGCGTCTAATGGGGGCAAAAAGGCCGCTGGAGCTCTTGTGAATTAATTTCTAATTGTGCATTTACTGGGAATCGAGTCAACGAACACACTCTGAAAAACAGGGATAGAACGGATCACACGAGAACCTTCGGCGGCACACGCAGATAGATTTCTCTTAAGAAAATCACGCTTCATCTTAAAGAACCACGCTTCTGACGTAACAGGACAAGCCACCTGCATTGGCCGGGAATCGAACCCGGGTCTCCCGCGTGGGAGGCGAGAATTCTACCACTGAACCACCAATGCTCAAGCTGCTGGACGGTTGGAAACACAGCGAGAGCTCTCTTAAGGAAAGGCGGCTTGAAGTTGAAGGCTTGTTTGAAAGAACCACACTCCTGACGTAAAAGAGCACAGTCTCTGCATTGGCCGGGAATTGGACCCGGGTCTCCCGCGTGGCAGGCGAGATTTCTACCACTGAACCACCAATGCTTGAATGAGGTGGTAAACATTTGTAAATAGCATTGTGTTTACGAGGGTCATGCAGCCCAACACTTAAGTGAAACAACGAGAGATAAACTGAACACGTTTCATAGGCATTTGATGAATTGAGATGGACTAATGAATCTCTGATTAATCAGGGCGGGGTGGGGGTCGGTCAATAAGCAAAGGTTGAAGCTCCTTTAATCAAATCATGCTTGGCCTTCAAGGCTCAATTTAAAGAAGCTCACACCCCCCTTACGTTAAAAAAAGGACTCTGTTCTTCGAGATTTGTTTAGCTAAACGGCTCTAAACCGTTTCCCATTCATTCTCAATGGTAGTGCTAAACCACTACGGATGCAATATACTTTCGGCCACTAACGCTCTCATGGCGCTCTTCCGTGTTTCGGCACCCCCGGAAGTTTAAAGTTGCCATTTTCATCCCGACTCGGAGAGTGACATGCATACAGTGAAGATTTGCCTCGTTCTTTTTTTTCAGCACAGGTAAGTCACTTTATTTATGTATATTAAGTTATAGCTTACATATTGGTGCGTTTAATACTCAATTAGTAGCGAAAACGCCAGCTTCGCTCTGTGAGGTATTGATCGTTACCAAACTTTACCCTGACAGCTTTTTGTTTTATTTACTATTGTATCATCAAATTACGAATGAACATGATCGTTTTATATATTTATGTGTATAGTTTTTTTTATGTCAGGAGGTTAAATGATCTCGTCAGTCTGTTTAGTTGTCCCAACATCACTCGAGCTAAAAAATGAATGAACTTGATTGTTTATTTACATTTATGTGAATGGTTTCATATTGTGACATTAAATAAACAATCTAGCATATATTTCACTAGTAATGTGTTGATAACTCACAGATGCTGTGCTACTGTCTGACCAATCTGCCCATTGGCTAAAATGTTTGATTTTGCTAATTTTATATAAATATTTATTCTGAAGAAAGATAAACACGTATTGTGATGAAAGCCAAAATGTTAAAAGCCATGGCTGATTTTTTTTTTTCTAAGTAATCCATTATTTTGTAGAGGTGGGTCAAAATGGTAGTTTTCACCTGAGATTCAGAGTGTAATTACAGGTGTGTAAAAATGACTTTAGAAAGATGGCAGCATCATAATGTTATTTTCACACAGAGATTGGTAGCTCTGTTAGTAAAATCTGCTGGCTTTAGCAATCTTTGTTGCATTGTGCCAATGGTGACCATTGGCGAGTTTTTCTCCTTAGTTTGCATGCCTGTAACTTGAAGAAGTTTTAAGATATCTTAATGCCCCTTCAGATATTGGGTCTTAACAAACGTTTCTTTTGGCATCTTTATTTTTAATGTTTCCTTTGAAAAGGTATGTTGTATGCAACTGTTTTGACAAAGGGGAACAAGGTACAATTCTAATTTCAACATTATTTCCTTTATCAGACATTGTTCTTTAAATAAAATAAGTACCAGCTGTATACAAAGTGACCAAAATTTCTCTGGGACTGAACAATGTAGGGCCTTGAAAATTATTCCAAATGATTCCAAAAGAAAAGTTTAACAACAACTAGAATCTAAATTCATATCACAATATCTTTAATTTAAGTTATAGGCATGCAAATTGGATTTTTATGAAGAATATTTAATAAAAGAATATTTATGGCACTCAGACAGGTATGTTCAATCCAGTTGTCTTGATAGAATGAAATGTGATACATCTCTAGTTTCAACATTATTGGTTCTTCAGACATTCCTCTTTAAAAGAAAACAAGTATTATATTTTTCACACTGACCCACATTTGGTTTTTGACCACTGAAAAGGTGCACATTTTAATGGTTTATTCCTGGAGCCATATTGAAATTCCAATATCTCTGGAACAAAATCTTATAGGGCATTAAAAGTAAAGATGAAATGAAGGAACTTTAGTTAAGACCCAATATCAAAAAGAGCATTAAGACATATTTAATACTTCTTGAGTTACAGGCATGCAAACTGAAGAAAACCTTGAAAAATGATGTTTCCCCAATTTGGAATGGCCACCATTGGCACATAATGCAACACAGATTGCTAAAGTGAACAAATTCTACTAATAGACCTACCAATCTCTGTGTATAAAAAATAACATTATGATGCTGCCATTTTTCTGAAGTCATTTTAACTTCCCTGTATCTTGACTCTGAATCTCAGGTGAACCCCCTTCTACAAAAGAGTGGATTACTCAGAAAATATTAATCTATGCCATTTAATATTTTGGCTTTCAGCACTATACATGTTTGTCTTTCTTCAGAAAAATTATAAGCAAAATCAAAAATTTGAGCTGGGAAAGTTTTTGAAATTTGGTTGTTTTGACATAGAATGACTCTATTGTCTTCTTGAAGTTTTTAACTATATGACTAAAGATTAAAGAAGTTTAGTAGTCTATATGGAACACCACCTGTCAACAAATTTGATTGATGACATCCGGTGTAACCTTTGACCTTTACCCATCCCCCTCGTGACCTCGCCCCTCCCCCTCGCGACCTTGCGTGCTGACCCGGTGACCCGTTAATGATGTGCGTGTGTGCAATATGAAGATTGATGGTTATTGATCTCTGACCTGTGATAAATGAAGTCATGAGGAATGTTTTTGAAGATTGGAGTCCGCGGCCATCTGGAGACTGCATGGCCAGATGCATACCATAGAGCACTTATATAAATAGACCCTACCATTTCTGGGAAATCAGAAGAAGTTACAAAATACATAGACATGGTAGAGCTATACGTACCTAAAACCCCAGAGAATTAATGGGATGGAGAGATGTTAAAAAATCTCACTTTGTCTGCTGGTAAAAGGCATCGTAAATATTATTTGATAAAGTTTCTCCATGAGAATACAGACTGTGTGAGAGACGAATTCACCTTGATCAGCGATAGCATATTCGGGTACATATTTCAAAAATCATCCCGGGTCATTACTCTCTACGTAACCGACAATGCAGGCGAATTTGTACAGGAAGAAGACCCTAGCCTGGTACTTTCTGCTAAAGACTGGGCTGTATTTTACAATCGTGTCTTGCAAGATCTGAATGGTTGGACAGAAGAACGGCTGTACATTGCAGAGTGGGACGGAACTACACCAAATACCCGATACCGAGTGGTTGGGGACCTCTCTAGAAAGAATCTGGATAACCATGTGTACATATTCTATTGTGAAGGCAAGACAAAGCTCTGCGAAAGTTTGGAAAACAGCGTTCATGACAAGAATCATGAAGCTTACACCGTCCAGGTGTTTTTCAAGTGGAGGGATCTATATCTGTTGAGTGCTCATTTATCGCTAGTAAACAAAATGTTCCAGTGGAGTGACATGCGTGACGGATACTGTAAAATTAAAAGACAGCTGTTTCGTACAGAGTGTCCATGCGCTTTGCAGACTCCGCCCATCAACTACAACCGTTATAAAAACCGGTAAGTTTTGGCTTACACATTGCATTTCCACTATGACTCCAGAACGAGATGAATACAATGCTTTTAACCCCAAGACCTGTGATGACAATGCTACCAATCATCTTTCAACAGTCAAAGACCGCCCACCCGATCTTCACAGGGAGTGGTTGGATAAATTCTGCACGGAACTTGGATATCGTAACCTGACCTTCCTAACTGATCTGCATACCTCCTCCAGCACAGTGTTTGACACCACAGACGGCTGCTTCAGCGTCATCGGGTTCAAAATCATAAAAGCTCTGATTGTACTTCTGCTGCAACATATCATTGACAAAAAGCTGAGAGAAGAGTGTGACGGGTGTGCGACGGACCACCCAAGCCAGCTGCAACACACCTGTCTGTTTGAGCCTGCCGCATACTATTTTGACTCACGCTTTGACGAACTGTGCCGCAAACTCTTCAAACCAGATATGCAGTTCCAAGCGGATCTTGTCGACATGTCTGTCTATTCCAAGGAAAATGATAATAATAAATATTTGTTGACATGTATCGACATATTTAGCAAGTATGCGTGGGCGCGCCCTCTGAAGAATAAGAGCGGGGTCAAGGTTGCTAAAGCATTTAAGTCTATACTGGAAGAGGGGCGTGTTCCGAAGAAATTACAGACGGATAGAGGAACAGAATTTTTTAACAAACATTTTCAAGATTTAATGAAAAAACACAGCATCCATCATTTTGCAACAGCCACTGATCTGAAGGCTAGCATAGTCGAGAGATTTAATCGTACTTTTAAAAATGCGCATGTGGCGCTTCTTAACAGCGACAAATTCACATAGGTATGTAGATGTTTTGCAAGATATCATGCAAGAATACAACTCCAGCTACCATTGGAGTATTAGAATGAGACCACTGGATGTCAACAAGGAAAATGAAGAGATACACAGAAGAATTTTTCACTATCTCGGCATGTATCCCGCGTAATCCTCCTGTGTACAGACTGTGTGATTATGATGGCGACGTAATTGAAGGGGTGTTTTACGAAGAAGAGCTACAAAAAATAATTGTGAGCAAAAACAAAGCATTTAAGGTGGAAAAAATTTTAGGAGAGAAAAAACAAGGGCGATCCACCCTAGTTTTAGTGAAATGGTTGGGTTGGCCTTCGAAATTCAATTGCTATATAGACAAAAAAGCTGTGGTGAACTTGCTAAATCCTTAAAACGTACAGCCTTTACTGAAAGAGATCATTCGAGTAATAGTATACCATGGGTGACCGCGGTTTCTACGCCACATACGATGTACGTTTACACAGACATTATCGAATACCAATCAGTGGGTGATTCGTACGTACCCCTTTTAAGATGCGTACATATAGCAGGTGACAAGTATAACGCGGTCAGTGTTAGATACGACAAACCTCATTACGTGTCAGTCAACAAGTCGCACATCACGGACATCACTGTGGAATTAAAGGACGACCAAAACCGTGAAATACCATTTACTTTTGGGAAAGTGATCGTAAAACTGCACTTTAGGCCTGTGAAACAAGTTGATTTTTAAAAAATAAATAAATAAATAAAAAATGGTTTATTACAACACCCGCGGGGCAAATGTCCCTGGTTATGTCGAGTACTATCGTAATCAGGCTGGTGGTGCTCTACCCGGATATGCCGGTGGTGCTGTATGGGTCGGGTGTAGGGGGACTGTTCCGAGGACTGTTTAGGATGGCCATACCGTTCTTAAAAAAGGGGTTCAACATAGCTAAACCCCACTTAAAAGCAGCTGCTAAAAATATAGTTACGGATGTCTTCTCAAATGCACTGACAAGATCATACAACGATAACGCGAAAACTCAAGACGGTTCGGGTCTTATGGTCATGGACCGTAAGAGAATGTCTAAACCACCCGGCATAAGGAGGCGTGGTCATACGATAAAGAAAAAAAAGACCAGAGCCAAGAAGACCTCAGTCGCACGCAGAAAGCTTAAGAAGACTGTGAGACGAAACATCGCTGCTAAGAGGCATGTAAAAACCATATTCTAGAATGGCGTTACTTCACCGTATGTCGGGAGAGTGTATTAAATCCGAGTTGGATTTATTTACAGTGCCGCTGACACAGACTGTTATTGAGAAAAACAGCTATTTAGAAGTACCGCCTTTATCAGCCATATCTGACTCATCACCTTTGGAGTTTTTTATCGCAGGAACCGGGGAAGACTACATAGACTTAAATAACACGTTGTTGTTTTTACGTCTAAAAATCACAAAACCTAATGGAACCAGCATCGCTGACGGTGCTAAGGTGTCCCTAATAAATTACCCCGCTGCCGCTATATTTTCTCAAGTTGATGTCAGTCTCTGCGATCGTCTGATATCACAGAGTTCAAGCACGTATACTTACCGCTGTATCATCGAGAGTCTTCTCAACTACAGCAAAGACACTCTGGAATCACTTTTCTCAGCTGGACTGTTTTTCAAAGATACTGCTGGTCACATGGATGTAACCGACCCTGCGGGCCGTAACGTGGGGTTGACCAAGAGATGGAACTACACAGCAGGAAGCAAGGTCGTGGAACTGTTGGCACCGATCCACAGCGATATTTTCTTTCAAGAAAAATTAATGCTAAATGGTGTAGACATAAAAATACGTATGATCAGGGCAAAGATGATTTCTGTCTGATGACCGACGAAGACACGGCCTATAAATTAAATATACTGTCGGCATCCCTTTTTATCAAGAAAGTCTCCGTATCACCATCTGTGAGACTGGCCCATGCACAGACCTTGCTCTCAAACACCGCAAAGTATCCCATAGATAGGGTATGCCTAAAACATTTCTCCATACCGGCAGGGTCCCGCGTATCAAATCAGGAAAATTTGTTTTTGGGGACGTTGCCAAAATCTATCGTCCTAGGCATGGTGGATAACGATGCGTTCACCGGTACCTACACTAAAAACCCCTTTGCATTCAATCATTATGATTTAGAGTTCCTAGCCGTCTATGTCGATGGTCAACAATTTCCCGCCAAACCATTACAACCCAACTTTGAATCCGGTTCAGCCGTGAGAGAATTTTATCAGCTGGCGACCACGACCGGAAGACATCTTAAAAACCAGGCCCTCTCCATTAACAGAGATGATTTTCTGAACGGTTATACACTTTACGCTTTTAACCTCACACCTGACGAAGACTGTGGTCAGCATATATCTCTCATCAGGTCCGGGAACATCAGACTCGAAGCACGTTTCAAAAAACCTCTGCCACATACTGTTAATCATTTACGCGTCCTTTGATAGTTTGATTGAACTATCCAATCGTAGACAGGTCCTGCTCGATTACTACTAAAAATGGACACCGTGCAACTCACCGCTATCATGGATAAAATTTCATGTAATACTCATTTTGCAGTTATGGATTTCAACCAATCTATTATACACATTTTCGCGCAAAGTGTCAAATTGTTCATTAACGATTTCACGAATCACAGCAATATTTACACCCAGGGCGTCGTGCCGCTGATCTGCCGACAATGATTCTATTTCTGGTTGTTGTGCATGTTCATCATCATCATCTTCTTCTGACTCCGCCTGCTCTGTTTCTGGTTCTAGCTCAGGTTCTGCTTCTTCTTCTGACTCCTGTGGTTCTTGGAAAGCAAAAGGCGTTTGTCGATCCCTCACCGGTAAAGTTGTGTCATTGTCCCATGATGAGGTCTCCCAAGCATTTAGCTGCGTCTCAGTCCAGTTAGCCACATCATCCCCATTCTGTCTGTCTGCATAGAAAAATAAAAAATGTCAATTAAAGTCATCAGCTACACAGCAAATGATAAAACAATATAAAAGAAAGTAAATAAAATGTATAGATGATAACTACACCAATGACAGTGTACACATGATCTTACCAGGGGTTGATTCTTCATCTCTTCTGGTTGGAGTGACACGTGCAATGAGTCTTTTCTTACTTTCAGGACCACCCGATGGTACTTCATCCAACGATCTTGACCGTTTCTGTGTATTGTTAACACTGGTGCTTGGACCATACAATCGGTCTTCCTCTTCCTTGGTCAAATCAATAACTGCTGTGTTATCTATAAAAGACATTACATAGTTATTAGAAATATTATTTTAGCATTAAAAGAGTAGAATTACAAGTGGATAATATTTTTATACTCACCATCAGTATCTCCAGCGCCATTAATTGTTGACTCTAATGCTACAAAATAAATAAATAAATAAAATAAATAAATAAATAAGCAAATAAATCAATGTAAATAAGCATATAAATAAATACATAAGCAATAAAATCAATGAATAAGCAAATAAATAAATGTAAATAAGCATATAAATAAATAGATAAACAAATAAATAAATGAATAAGCAAACAAATAAAATAAATAAATAAACAGACAAGTAGTAAAATCAAATAATAAAAACAGGATAAATAAAAATAAATAAGCAATAAATAAAATCAACAAACAAACAAATAAAACAGACAAACAGTAAAATCAAATAATAAAAATAGGATAAATAAAAATAAACAATCAAATTAAAATAATATATCGTCGCTGTCGGGCGGAATCCTCGTATCTCCAAAACCGTAATTTTTCAGGAAATGAAAAAAACTGCTTATTTTTTGAGTTATTCAATATTTTATCGTTAAAGTTGGTATTATACCATATATTGCTATCGTACACTGTTGTGTACCAACATTAAGACAACATTTCCCCAAAATCATGTTTTATCGGAGATACGAGGTTTTATGACTTGGGAGCAGGGAGATACGAGATTACGCCGTCATTGATAAGAATGGTACAGACACAGACTTCGCTGCTGCCAGCAGTGTTCATCAAAGTCTGCGGTCGCAGTTGACGTGTTCAAATGAGTTAAGAGATTTGCTCTCAAGCTATTTTCAACACTTTAGATTGGTTAATAATTTGTAAAAATTACAGATCCACGTGGGCACTGACCAATAGCATCGATTTGTGAAAAAATATGAAATTTACAAAATTTGGAGATACGAGGTTTCCGCCCGACAGCGACGATATGTAATATAAAATATATATATGGATCATATTTAATAAACAGCAATTCATATTAGAAAGTGATAAATGCATAATCATTCTTACCAATTAAATTGATTTGTTCAAAGGCAAATTCTTCCATAGAAGTCAGATTGGTAGTGTCTAGAATAAAACAATTGTTAGGTTGATACTTAGCATCTGGATCTATGAAATATAGCTATCAAGAACTGCTGAATATTATTATCATTATTTATCATTAATTGTAATTACCTTCTAAACACCTATCAACATCAGACGTCCACAGGTTGCGAGGACGATCGCATAAGAGATCTTTTTATTTCTATTAAATAAACAATCATATAAATTATACTCGATACTAATTTACAATAAAACATTACTTCATAAATGTATATGGAATAAATAGCATTCACCCTGACAATTCCATATGTCTAATTAAAATGTCATACACAATGAAGACATTTTAAAAAAATGAGCTTCCTATACGATTTTACAATGTTATACCAAAAACAACCACCAGTCTTCATATTCCTATACAATTTTTTAAAATGTTATACCAAAAACAACCACCAGATGGCGTCATATTCCTATACAATTTAAAAATGTTATACCAAAAACAACCACCAGATGGCGGCATATTCCTGTACAATTTTTAAAATGTTATACCAAAAACATCCACCAGATGGCGTCATATTCCTGTACAATTTTTAAAATGTTATACCAAAAACAACCACCAGATGGCGTCATATTCCTGTACAATTTTAAAATGTTATACCAAAAACAACCACCAGATGGCGGCATATTCCTGTACAATTTTTAAAATGTTATACCAAAAACAACCACCGGATGGCGTCATATTCCTGTACAATTTTTAAAATGTTATACCAAAAACATCCACCGGATGGCGTCATATTCCTATACAATTTTTAAAATGTTATACCAAAAACAACCACCAGATGGCATCATATTCCTGTACAATTTTTAAAATGTTATAACAAAAACATCCACCAGATGGCGTCATATTCCTATACAATGTATAATATCTCTCTATGAATACATAACAAATTAATTGTGATATATTGAAGTAAACTTGGTTGTTCAGTCAGTATTCCCAGAAATATATAGCTATATACAATATTTATACCATATTCTTATTAATATTGCATTCAAGGCTAGTAAATGATCAATTTAACACATTAAAAACTACTGTCCCAGACACGGATTTGAACCGTGTCTTTATTGAACACACGTACGCAGAACCAGCCGAGCAGCCCGCTAAACCACATGGCTTCCCCTTTAGCAGTGACAAATTATAAGATCATATAGCATGTAAAACAGTATAAAAACGTGAAAAGCATAAAGAGCATTATCAGCAGATGCAAAATTGTTATTAAATAAGTTGCAGAGTTTTGTCAAATCAAACGTTAAAGCACATGGCTCCTGTGTTTCAAAAGCACGTGTGAACACACGCGTGCCCCGCGGTTCCGAAACACAATACCCAGAATACTGTTTCATTGCACATAATTAATACTCAGTCGTGAATGAACATGTTTAAACTGATCCACCATAACTAGCAAACAATTAAACTATTTCAGGAAAATTACAATACATAAACAACGAAACTCAAAACACGTTTGGGCTGCTACTGCACGCTTAAACTTAGTGGCCTACTATTCTGTTCAGACGCCAGTGTTGCAAACCATATAATGGATGCTTAATCGTTTGTGACCTTTTGCGACTGATTTGAAATAGATATTTAAACTTAATCAAACATGACCACAATATTAAACAACATCTCATATTACAGATTATATTCAAATCGTAATTACATCAATAGCATCGACGTATAAACAAATTAATAGCAGGCCTTATCTTCCCAGCATAGGCTCGATGTAAGCCATTATCAGCCATAAAAAAAATAATATCGTTTCACTCACCATATTCAGTGGCCATTGCGAAGAAAAGAGACAAAGATCCACGCTAGACGTTTAACAACGAAAAAGTGTCTCCCGCTTTAGCGGGGGACAATTTTATACCCACAAAATCGCCTCAGGGCTCAACCTGATTTGTGCTTAATAAATATCAAATACCTCTCTGCGACGATTTGTGTATAGTGATTTATTTTGAGATCAGAAGCACAATGTACTTACATTTAAAACATGACAAACAAGATATGCAGTTAGAAATATTAAAGTATTAAAAATATTAAAGTTAAAAAATGTAAACACTTTGAAACCTGCTAACATTTATTTACCATGATAAGTTCATTTATTACAAACTATTTTCATGTTTTAATCAACAGCTGATACATATATCAGCTAGTTATAAGAAATTTGATAGTTATAAGAAACTAATTTTAGAATTGTGAGTTTTGCATCAACTCTATTTCCACACACGACCGCTAGATGGCCTCATTACACCATGAAACGGTTTTAAACCTACGGCTTGCGATGATATGTATAAAGATCGTTCGGGAAAATGATTAAATAAAATCACACCATCTATTTCATTTGATTGAAAATATGCTTAGTATACTTTGAGAAACGCTGAAAAAGTTTTGCTAAAAGTTTTTGTTAAAATCATGTTTTAGGCGGACTCGATAACACAAAAGAGTCTGATAACATAACGTCAGATTGTAATGTTGATGCACTTACCGCTGAGCTATTGAGACCGACTAGTATTGCTCTTGCGTTTTGTTTCTATATACTTGTACCCTAACAGCACACATACGTTGGGCCGACGTCGTCCCGATTTACAAAATTCCATCGGTACGACGTCGCTCAGAGATGCGTTTGCTAATCGGCAAGATGTCGCCTCGACATCGGCCGCTGATCGCAAATGCTCTCCGGCCGACGTTCGGACGATGCAGCCGTAAATCCCGGCTGCTCTGCGTGGGCGAGGTTCACCGGCGCTTTGCTCATTATTATTCTAGTCTAGTGGACCACCCGCGGAAGCAGCCGCTGGTTTATAATAAAACAATACACACCAATCTCAATAACAATGTAATTTTATTAATATTTCCAATGAACATATTAAATATACAAATACATTTGCTTTTATCAAAAGTGACTTACAAATGAGAAGCATTCAATTCAATTCACGATTATTTGTACTCAAAGATGAACCACTGTTTTAACACAGCATTTGCAGTAAAACCATAATAAAAATGGGAACAACACAAAACATAGTTTTACTACAGTAAACATGGTTTAACTATGACTGTTGGAGTAAAACCATAGTAACTACCAAATGTACCATGATTTCAAAAACTATAGTTACTATAGTGAAGGTTACCCCAGTTTTACTAAAGTATTACAACAAACAAACTGAAGCATAATTCATGGCATTACAACCTTGTTATGAAAAAAAAAAAAAACTTTTCTGCATGGTTATTGGCCATTATGGTTGCTACTGTTTTACTATAGTAAAACCATGGTTAAGTGTTGTACAAGTATACGCACTTTTATGAACACTTATTTCATGCAGTAAATGCAGGCTACAATGAAAATGACTCATTGTGGAAGATCTTCTGGTAACAAAATAATGTCCATATGAGAGCAACTCAAAGATAAGTTATAAAAAATAAGTTATGTGTTGAGTACTAGTAATTATCTATTTTTATTGCCACATCAGAATCTAAGACTTATTTTTATGGCAAAAACAGTTTCAAGAGCTACGTGAACACAAAATAAAAACCAAGCAAACACTAAAAAAAGTTTAAATGTTTTAAAATATGATACAAATTCTGAAATATTATCTGATAAAATCTCACAAAAGTCTCTTTAAGGGTTCCAATCCTAACCTTCAACATTATTAAAGGGTAAGTTCAGGAATTTTCAGTCCACTTCGTATTGTTACAATGTGGTTAATACATGTAAAAGAACCATGTTTATTCTTTCTTAGAGATAGCAAGTTTATTTGTCAGCAAAGCTCTGGTGCATGACAAAAAAAAAAAAACAGTGGTTTGTCATTTTGATGATGCAAAAAGTGTGTTTTTCAACAAATTTGTATTTGTGTCATCCACCAGAGTGTTACTCACAAATAAAAGGGGATATATAGATTTGCATAACTCAGAGAAACTCTGAGTTAAATACTGTTCATTTATAGATATTAGAAACACTGCATTTATACAAAGCATCAAATTTACACTTAAAGGCAATATAAGGATAATATTTGTCAGTTTTGTAAGTCCATGTACAGTTGCCATTATCTGAAGTGTTTGTGAGTGTTGGTGCCATCTGAAGTCTTCACAAGTGAGGCTGGATCCAATCTGGAACTGGTGTAATCTCTAGTAACTTTGGGATGGCATCCAGAGATAGAAACAGGAAAGCAAAAGGAAAAAGATTAGTATAGCAGCAGTTTTTCAGACAAAATATGATTTATTTACATATAACTGTAGTGCAATATTATGAGATGCTTTATGTGAATGTTCAGCTAAAAATTTGTGCCTGCGCCCTGAACATTATCAGGAAGGCCATTTCAAAGTTAAGGAATAAAATACAAAAAAAAAAAAATCTTAGTGGACTTTGATATATCCTTACTACTTTCAATAGTCCAGAGTTTTGTGACGTCATTACAGGCCAAGTGCCACAGCTGCTGTTGCCCATTTGTGTGTATTTTGCTACTATCTGGTTTAAATCACAATCAGAATTTTTTTTAGATCCCTTGTTAAATATATTATTTGCCCTCAGTATTTGAGGAACACACACAATCTATGGAATGGACTACATATGCCACAGTATCATTTAAAGGGATAGTTCACCCAAAAATGAAAATTAATTACTCACCCTCATGTTCATCTTCAAAACACATTAGGATATTTCTGATGTAATCCGAAAGCTTTCTAACCCTGCATAGACAGCAAAGGTCCTACCACTGTCAAGGCACAGAAACACTGTCAGAAAAAAAAAAGGTACGAAACTGGTGTCTCTGGGGTGGTTCCCTGAAGAGTACAATTTTGTACCTCTAGCCAGAGGTGGGACATTCAAGTCACAGGCAAATTAAAAAAAATGGCACCTTAAATATTGAGGAAAAATACAGTGGTTCAGGCTTTTAGACATGAACACTTGTCATATGATCCTCAACAGTGGTGACAATGATTATTCATACAGCAGTGCATGATGGGAGTTTTTACTATGTTGTTACCCAACATTGCAGCATGAAGCATTTTGTTGATTGTTACCATTGTTGAGATTCATATTCTGGTTTGTGAGTGTCTAAATAATTCTGGGGTTCAATTTATTTTTTATATGCATTAAATGGTTCTAAAATCCATTCACTGTAACTATTCCAGCAATATATTGTTTGCATGCTACAGTTTCACAGGATTGATTGTACAAAATCTAAACATATACATGCGTGCGTGCGTATAACTACTTTGATTGTAATTCAGCCAGATCATGATGACTACCTCAAAATCTCAAGGGTCAAGAGCTCAACAAAAGCCAATGCTGATCTTCATGATGGTGGCATCATTTTAACCAATAAAACATCAACATCTGAAGCTCTGTAATTCTCAATAACAGCATCACTAATGCACAATCAAATCAATTAATTAGTCAATTAGTTCATTAAATGGGATTTGAGACTTGCCTGTGACTTGAAAGTCCCTCCTCTGGCTAGAGGTACAAAATTGTACCCTTCATGTTACCACCCCAGCGATGCCACTGTACCTTAAAAGGTACAGTTTTGTACCTTTTTTTTTCTGAGAGTGAAGGTGGTAAGGACATTGTTAAAATAGCAGCAGTTCAACCGTAATGTTATGAAGCTCGAGAATACTTGTGCACAAAGAAAACAAAAATAACTTTACTCAACAATTTCTTCTCTTCTGGGACAGTCTGCCATCATTATGGAGAGTATCATGACTCGTGTGTGATGTTGCTGATGTAGAACACAAACAGAGGAAAGCACATGCATCATGTTACTTTTGATAATGGCAACAGACTGTCCTAAAAGGGAAGAAATCATTGAATAATGTTATTTTTGTTTTCTTTGTGCACTGAAAGTATTCTCGTAGCTTCCTAAAATTACAGATGAACCACTGATGTCACAAACTATTTTAACAATGTCTTTATTACTTTTCTGTGTCTTGACCATAGTGGTATCCTTGCTGTCCATGGAGGGTCTGAAAGCTCTTGGATTTCATTAAAAATATCTTAATTTGTGTTCAGAAGATGAACGGAGGTCTTATGTGTTTTGAACGACATGAGGGTGAGTAATTAATGACAGAATTTCCATTTTTAGGTAAACTATCCTTTGAAGTGGGAGGAACATTGTGACTTTAATTTGCACTACCTTTCAAAAGTTTGTAAATGTTTTACATCTTTGAAAGAAGTCTATTCTTCTCACCAATGCTGCAATTTGATCAAAAGCAAAAACAACCATAGTATAAAATATTTTATACAATTTAACATTAAGTTTTCTATGCAAATTTATTGTGAAATTAAATTTCTTTTATAAAAGCTGCATTTTCAGCACCATTACTCCAGTCTTCAGTGTCACATGATGCCTCAGAAATCTGCTCATTCTAATATGCTGATTTGCTGCTCAAGAAACATTTCTAATTATCATCAGTGTCTTACCATCAGTTACCAAAAGTTAAAGCAAACATGTTTGTTTCAAATAAATGCTGTAATTGTGAAGCAGCAGAACTGTTTTCAAAATTGATAATAAACAGAATTGTTTCTTGAGCAGCAAATCAGCATATTAGAATAGGTGTGTTCAACTTGAACCACGGCTACAGGCGGCGGTCAACGAGATTAGCCAAGAGTGTTAAGTCGTGTTAAGTCGAACACACCTAGTGATTTCTGAAGGATCATGTGACACTGAAGACTAATGATGCTGAAAATTCTGCTTTGTATTCCTTCTCTAACTATCCACCTTTTTCCTTTACATTTCCGGTCTCCCGTTCTAGTCAAATTAATGTATTTTCCAAGCCCATAATATAACGTTAAACATATTAAAATGAGTTTGAGAAGCAGATGGCGCCATAGTTTCATCACTTTAAAGTGTTGCAATGACTGTCTTTTTGCAGTAACTCACCTGTCATAGTTTAATGAGCGGGAAGGAGACGCGACGCCAGGTAGTTTGAAAACAGATGAGTGCACATACAGCTCACGAACGTTGTGAAGTTACAAAACAAAACGTTAAGAGCACACATAATTTGTTATTTCACACAGTATTTTAACTGAAGCTCTGCACGCCATGCTCGTTTCCTTTTGTAATCATTTATATAAGGCATACAGAGTCTGACTTTACATAAATTCCTCCAGCTTATTGCTGTTGCGGTGGCAGCCAACAACAGCACAGCTTAAGCCGGCGCACATATTTATATTTAGTTATATTGAAAACGTTTCCGTTTAATTAATTCAGTCATCTTTGATACCCCTTTTTTAACATGGAATTCTATGGAGACCGGAACAGGAGAGCATCAAAACGGAAGCTGAGAGTCCTTAATAGCGCTTCATTGATTGCTCAGGAAAAAGGTGGATATTAAAATAGAAAATAGTATTTTTAAATTTTACAATATTACTGTTTAACTATATTATTAATTAAATATACGAAGTTGTGGTGAGCAGAAAATTATGGAGGACGAGAAATGACAAGTATAAATAAATACATACATAAATATGTGTATATATATATATATATTATATATAAATAAAAAAAAAAATATATATATATATAAAAAATACATTTATAAAAATATATAATAAAATAAATAAAATATATAATAAAAATATAAATATATAATTAAATGCTGAAATAAATAAATGCAGAAATTCATAAATGTATAAATAATTTTGCTATTTTTATACCATTTGTGTTATACTACATTTATTTCTACATTTATTTATTTTTACATTTATTTCTGTATTTCTGTGTCCGTATGTTAATAAGGTAGGCGGTCCTAACCCCTCTCAATGCAGGATCATTACGGCTGTACTACAGTGGAAACTACTAGTACCGTCATTGCTAATGATTTAATAGCAAATGCACCAAGTGACTATTCCTTCTGTTTCGTTTGGAACATGTAGTCGATGATTTAGTTCAGCTCAGTGCCGATATGGATGCAGACCTTGATCCAGCTGTGTTCGCTGGTGTTACGGTTCAACTGGTGGTCATGTTATCTAGTGACCAAGTTCCTGGTTCAGGTCCTCCACTCCAGATGTAATTTAATTTGGCAATACTGAAAGCAAAAATAGGGCTGTGCGATATTTGGACGCGAATTATCATGCGTATCTCGTCAGTAATGCCGGTTTTGTGATTAGTCGTAAATCTCATTCACGTGTTCATTCATGCAGCCACGTTTACTACATAGAGCCAGATATATTGATTATGCACGCAAAACTGCATTGCTTATCAGTGCACTACTATAACTAAACAATAAACTAAAATTATATTTTACAGTAGCATTTAGATTACACCTTTTTCAATAAAATGTCTATCTGGATCTGTGCAGCAATGGAGAGGTGTGTAGTCATGTCGGTACGATTTTTGTTACTGTGGAGTAGTGCGTCCAGGATGGTCTGTAGAGTGGCCTATCTGTCACTTCAAAACCAAGTGTTTGGTCATAGGTGACTAAGAGGGGAGTCTTTTTGCAGCTATTATATTTATTATATTAACTATATCCTGGTCTTTTCAGTGTGAAGTTAGTGGTATTTTGTACAACATGACATATATCATGGCTAATTTCCTTAATAATTATTGTTATTATAATGTATATTTATGTATAATGAATATTTCAAATATTCTTTTAGGCCAATCCACAACCAATAACCGCAAAAAAACTCCCCTTATAAGTCACCCTTGACACTTGGTATTTCCAACAGCACGGGTATTTCCATTTGTGCAAGTTATTATGCATTTAACTTTTTCCAGAATGAAAATAGTTATATGCATCCAAGCTGCGATATGCCTTAAACGCCTCCCGTGAATATACACATTCCTTCTCCACTAGGTATTCAAATGTGTACCTGACTGATATCCGGTAAATCAGACAGGCGTGTAGAAAAGCATTCTTGCCTCAACCTTTTGTTGAACGGGTCTGGTAGTGCAACTTTGTCGCATATAAGTTTGGCCAAATAACGTTTTTTTTTTTTTTTATTCTTCTAATGGTATATTTTCTTCTAAAATAATACTGACTAGACATAGTTACAACTTACTAGCTAATTTACTTATTTATTTTTGCTAATTATTATAAATAATCTACTCTAGACGGACTTTGCTGTTGTTTTTATTGTTTGCGGAGGACAGACCAGAAGTCAACTTAGGTTCAGACACGTGACCATGGCAACGTGCATGCTCGATGAAACCGTCTACATAAATGCACCTCTGACAATTATTTATTTCTGCATTTATTTATTTCAGCATTTAATTGTTTATTCATTTATGTATTTCTACATTTATTTATTTTAGCGAGTTTACTTACTAGTCCCACTCTGACTTGATGTGCAGCAGGCCATCAGCATGGAAAAATCTAGGAACAAAACAAGCTATCTGTCACAAAGACATCCATATTTAGTATCCAGTTCCAGCTTTATTAGAAGGAAACAAACTAACTTTTTTAAAGGAAAAAAGTAAGAAAATACAGAATATAAAAATACTAATAGGAACTATGTTTTAAGTTTTAGGTAAAGTATCACTTACACAGCAAAAACGCTCAGTGTTAAATTAACACTCTGAGTGTGGACACATATAGACACTGAAATAGTGTTAAAATAACACTGAGCAGTGTTGAAGTTAATGAGATAATTGGGTAATTATGAGTAAACATTAGTATAGACACCTGATGATAACAAGCAGAATCACCAAAGGAGAAAATCAACATTTTTAAGCTACCATTACAGTGGTTAGTGTCTGCATTAGTTGGGATCTTGACCCTTATATCTTTAATATTAGATTTTGTTTGGCTGCTGTATCTATGTTAAAACAGACAGACAAGTCAACAGCAGCAGTCATCAGGTGATCATGCTTTAACAACAACATCATTATTTCACCTAGAGTCTAATCTTTTCCTTCACTGATATTAACAGCCTTGTAAACCAACGATAGATCCTATATTTTCTATACATTTTGGATAAGTTTCATTTAGACAGCTCTTGTTCAAAATTCAAAAAGATTTATTTTAGGCACACACAAACATCAAGAATCAGCATATGAATCTCAACAATGGTGATAAACAGCATATTCGGAAAAACAGATGATCTCAAAACAAATAGAAAGACAATGTGGCAATGCATGATGGGAACCATGGATGAGTTTTGATTGGCTACCACATGCTTGTTTGATGCTCACCATTGTTGTGATTCTCATGCTGATTCTTGATGTCTGTGTGTGCCTAAACTATATATTTATTTTTTTTTATTATTATTCAGAACTACTTGAAAGAAATCTTTTCAAAATGTATAGAAAATACAGGAACTATTGCTGTCGGTTTACAAGGCTGTTATAGTCAATAAAGGAAAACTCTGAGATTAGACGCTAGGTGAAATTAAATATGATGTTAAAACATAATCACGAGCGCCTGATGACTGCTGCTCTTGACTTGTCTGTCTGTTTTAACGTAGACACAGCAGCCAAACAAAATCTAATATTAAAGATATAAGGGTCAAGATCCCAACTAATGCAGACACTGACCACTGTAATGGTAGCTTAAAAATTTGGATTTTCTCCTTTGGTGATTCTGCTTGTTATCATCAGGTGTCTATACTAATGTTTATTCATCAGCTGTTAATTACCCAATTATCTCATTAACTTCAACACTGCTCAGTGTGATTTTAACACTACTTCAGTGTCTATGTGTCCACACTCAGAGTGTTAAATTAACACTGAGAGTGTTAATTTAACACTGAGCGTTTTTGCTGTGTACACTTGGATGTCAAAACTTTCCTAAAACTACTGTAATAAATAAATAAATATATTTAAATATACATTTAAAATATCAGACGGATAGGGATATAGGTTAAATTTATTGTGAAAAAAATTCATATTAAGTTATTTCACTTCAGTTTACCTGTATTTCCTACGTCTCTGTCAGCAGCTCCTTTCAGAAAGGAGTTTTTTTCTGACCTCCTGAAATTGCAGAACAATTTTTATCAATATTTGTTTGCCATAAAAGATCCAAAGCGTTTGAACTTGTTTTCAGCCAATAAGGTTAGATAAATTTGCCCACTTTCAATAACCCATAGACAAATTGCCTGCAAACCCTTTACATATCTATCATAACCTCTCATTTACACATGACGATTTGACTAAAAGCCCAAATTTTTCTAGTTAGCCTACCTCGTCTGTAAAATGCAACAGACTTTTTCGAAGACAAACCATTTCTGAAGTACATGTTCGACAAAACATGTCAATTACAAATAAGAAACGTGTCAAGAACAGTTTTATGTAACATTTGTATGATTTTAGGCACTAAACTTACCTGAAAACTGTAAAACAGCAGCGAGAGACGGAGTTATTCCTGTCAGTTGTGGTATTGCCGCCCCGTTTCCATGGCAACTCTGCTTTCCGCTCCAGTGTAGAATGACTCGAACGTCACACAGCATTTACATAAATAAACATCTACAACTAAAACATTACATTCATAATACAGTCTTTTTCAATTATCCAATAATAAATTTAAAACTCAAAAACGAACCGTAACAACAGCTCACCTTAGAGACGTATTATTTTGGTCAGAGCCTGTTAGCCTACCTCGTTTGTGAGATGCTAACGAACTTTTTCGAAAACACTAAATCATTTCTATGAAGTAAATATTCGACAGAAACATGTCAATTACAAGTAAGAAACGTGTCAAGAACAGTTTTATGTAACATTTGTATGATTTTAGGCACTAAACTTACCTGAAAACTGTAAAACAGCAGCGAGAGACGGAGTTATTCCTGTCAGTTGTGGTATTGCCGCCCCGTTTCCATGGCAACTGTGCTTTCCGCTCCAGTGTAGAATGACTCGAACTTCACCACAGCATTTACATAAATAAACATCTACAATTAAAACATTACATTCATAATTTACAGTCTTTTTCAATTATTACCTTATGATGAATTTAAAACTAAAAAACGAACCTTTACAATAGCTCACGGGATTCTTTCTGGCAGAGCCTGCAACAGTTAAAAATATGACGAAAAAGCAGTTAGGATTTGGCTTGAAGGATCAAATACGTCAGCCCTAACTTTTATTGTTTTAACTGTTTCTTTAGCCAGATCGAGAGCTTTAGTCTTTGGACGTTTACATTGTGTAAAGCGGTATAAACATCACTGCCCGCCCGGTCATGGTGAAGCAGTTTGTCCCTGCCTGACCGGGCACTACATACATTTGGACAAGAACACTAACGTTACTGAAATAAAAACAAACAAACTAACGTAAACTGATCTGACCTAAGCATTCCGTTCTGTCCCGTCTATTCAGCATCTAACGATAGCTCTTCCTCAAATTGCTGGAAACACATTAACCTTAACAGTAATTTTAAATACTACCAACTGTTAGATAATTAAGGTAACGTTAGTTGTAAATGAGCCAAAGTTTTCTCACCAGCGCTACAGTAACTTACATCGAGTGCCGAGTAACTTTTAAGTGTAAGAATTAACAAAATGTTGTTTACATCAAGTGAAAACTTACCTGAAAACCACAGATGTCGCCGGGATGAGTGTCTTCTCTCTGGTGTGTTGTTAAGAGATGAATAACTGGGCAAACGTGCAAACAAGCGCTGCATCGGCCTGAGGTAGTGATCCGACTCAGGGCCGACGTTTGATGAGCTGAGAAAATAGAGCACCGACTGAATATACCCGCCAACGCTTGGCCGACGCTTATTAGATGTTAAAGTCCATGAGGCCGACGTTCCGTTCACGGGCCGACGTCGGCCAGACGTACTTGTGCTGTCTGGGTACATTTCTTACACGTCAACGAAACACATTAGTAAAAACACTGTGTTGATCATTTTCTAAACGTAATATACACAACCTTTTTGTTACAACAAGGATGCTATTCAAGCCACACAGAATCGCCGTAGGCATAATCAAAATAGCCTACCACATACGGCTTAGACCGTATCGGATTGTGATGAAAGGGATGAATTTCAAGATAGCCCAAAGTGATGGAGTTCTAATCTAAAATAGAGCGTGACAGTGCAACTTCCTACGATGAACTATTTACATATGTGTTAAGAGCTTCGATAAACAATGAGACGATTTACATCACCAACTAAATGAATCTCTTTCTTTAAAACTGCTCGTCAGCTCTCTAACTCAGACACACACACGCACGCACGCACGCGCACACACACACACACACACACACACACACACACACACACACACAATGGCAAAAGTGTGAGAGACAGAGACTCAAACGGACTCAGCTGGATAACTTTTCAACATTACTCATGCAATTTTATGAATAGCTCGAGGCCCGGATGGGTATAACGTGAGGACGTGTTTTACTAGGGTCTCCGGGTAAAATGTAAGACACTTTTTCATTAACATAGCAGTTTTATCGAGTGATTTTGTTCATTATTAGAATCAAAATTTTGCTTATTTTTATAATAATGCATATTTGCATTTTAAATAAATTAGTGTTTAGTATTTTTAATTGTAATGACCGCATTTATGTAATTATAGCAGAGTAAAAACCTTTTAATCATACAGATTTGCAATATATATATACACAAAAGAAAATATATATAAAAAGTAATTTATTATAGCTGTGTGAAACCATTTAATCATACAAATTTACGGTATATACAAAAGAATAAATATACAAAAGTAATTTATTAATGTTTTAGAGATTAATATAAATAAAATATATATATATAAAGAAATAATCTCAAAACCACATTCCTTTAATTATAGATGTGTAAAAGAGTAAATATCCATAAAGTAATTTATTCATGTTTTTAAGATGAATATACAAAAGAGTACAATATCCAAAAAGTAATTTATTCATGTTTTAAAGATGAATATAAATAAAATATATATAAAGAAATATTCTCAAAACCACATTCATTTAATTATAGCTGTGTAAACAAATAAATATCCATAAAGTAATTTATTCATGTTTTAAAGATGAATATAAATAAAATATATATAAAGAAATATTCTCAAAACCACATTCATTTAATTATAGCTGTGTAAACAAATAAATATCCATAAAGTAATTTATTCATGTTTTAAAGATGAATATAAATAATATATATATATATATATATATATATATATATAAATATTCTCAAAACCACATTTATTTAATTATAGCTGTGTAAAACCATTTAATCATACAAATTTGTGATATATACAAAAGAGTAAATATATAAAATTACATTTATATTTGTTTAAAGATGAATATCAATCATCTTGCATCTTTCTTGCCACCATCCTGAGAAATGCATCCGGCCATGCGGTCTCCAGATGGCCGCGGACTCCAATCTTCAAAAACATTCCTCATGACTTCATTTATCACAGCTCAGAGATCAATAACCATCGATCTTCATATTGCTCACACGCACATCATTAACGGGTCACGAGTTCATCGTTGGAATTTTAATTATACCTATTTTCACATCTGGACAACATTTACAGGTCGCCAGGTCATCGCTGGAATTTCAATTATCCCTATTTTCACATCTGGACGTCATTAACAGGTCACCGGGTCAGCACGCAAGGTCGCGAGGGGGAGGGGCGAGGTCACAAGGGGGAGGGGTAAAGGTCAAAGGTTACACCGGATGTCATCAATCAAATTTATTGACAGGTGGTGTTCCATATAGACTACTAAGTTTGGTAAAATCTTAAAGAGTCAGATTATTAAATGTAATGAAACAAATAGTGATATTTCTGGTATTGACAAATAAACTTAAAATTCTGTTTTTCGTTCATGGTAGGTCAAGATGCTGTTTTCCGCAAGGGACCACTCGGATTTGTCCAAGAGCCGTCTAAAGAAGCCAGACGGATTAAGGATGACTCCACAGTTTGGAAAGTATAAATGGAGAACGATATAGGGTACACTATGTATCTCATCAAGAACCTTCAGAAGGAGGCGTCAGGCATCCTTATGGCCGAGGGGCATGGCAAGGACAGTCTGCTCGGTCTTTCTTGAAATGTGGGACAAAACATGTCCAGCAATTATAACTGCTATTAGTTTTTAAAAATTAAAATATTATCAATGTGAATGTTTGTGGGGATTAATAATAGAATGTATTTAACACAATTATCCCCTTCAATTTAATGTTATAATTTCTATGTGAAATCTATGACACTTATTGTCTTCTCACTACATCTGAAAAGATGTGTCCACAGAGAAGGGTTCATTTTGTTCATATGCTATATCATCGTCATTTTTCTTTTGTAATGATGAAAATGGGCTTGTTTTATCAAAAGTTTATTTTGATAATATTTCATTATGATATTTTATATTTGTTGAGAAATTGTTGGTCACATGTGAAAGTGCAGAACGTTGGGCAAGTTGGGTGGTTGTATCACAGCATAGCTTAGTACATATAAGATACAAAAATGTGGTAGGGTGCATGGTTTTATTTTTCAAATGTTGCACCCTGTTTTGTCTCACTTCTCAACTGCCATTTGTTAATTATGCTTTTTTTTATCTTTTTAAAGTTGGTAATCTTTTTGTTTTGTTTAGTTTTTGTTCATAATTTGCTTGTTACAGAAACTGTCCATAAATAAAGTAGAACTGTAATTGAAAAATCTAATGCTTTTTCCCTTCTTTACATGTAAGTACAACTTACACCTGTCATGTAAATAAAAATAATATAGCAGATTCTTTTCCAAATTGTGTTCTGTCTTATATTAGTGAATCAAAGTATATTAAATTAATTTAAGCAGTACGTGCTCGGGGATATTATGTCATCCTATAAACGTGATATAAACCAAGCAAATTTTACATTTAAAGTTGCAAATAATTTTTACAAAAAGTATTTTCTATATGTTCTACTCATATCTCACATTTGATAATGCCTCAGTTAGGGTTTATGCTTTGTATTTTCTGAAATATTTAAAATAAAGGGAAAATAAATAATTAAAATGCACAAGCTGCAATCCTATTGGCTGTTATTCTGTCACAATTATTCGCGGCTGGCCCCCGCGTGGGAGGCGAGAATTCTACCACTGAACCACCAATGCTCAAGCTGCTGGGCGGTTGGAAACACAGCGAGAGCTCTCTTAAGGAAAGGCGGCTTGAAGTTCAAGGCTTGTTTGAAAGAACCACACTCCTGACGTAAAAGAGCACAGTCTCTGCATTGGCCGGGAATCGGACCCGGGTCTCCCGCGTGGCAGGCGAGAATTCTACCACTGAACCACCAATGCTTGAAAGAGACGGTAACCATTTGTAAATAGCATCGTGTTTACGAGGGTCATGCAGCCCAATGCTTAAGTGAAACAACGAGAGATAAACTGAACGCGTTTCATAGGCATTTGATGAATAGAGATGGACTAATGAATCTCTGATTTATCAGGGCGGGGTGGGGGTCGGTCAATAAGCAAAGATTGAAGCTCCTTTAATCAAATCATGCTTGGCCTTTAAGGCTCAATTTAAAGAAGCTCACACCCCCCTTACGTAAAAAAAAGGACTCTGTTTTTGCATTGGCCGGGAATCGGACCCGGGTCTCCCGCGTGGCAGGCGAGAATTCTACCACTGAACCACCAATGCTTGATGGGCTCGGTTATCACTTGGACATAACATCGTGTTTACGAGGGTCCTACAGCCAAATGCTTAAGTGAAACAACCGAGAGATCAACCAAACAAGTTTCATAGGCCATTGATGAATAGAGATGGACTGAGGAGTCTCTGGAAAATCAGGGCGGTGTGTGTGTGTGTGTGTTTGTGTGTGTGTGGGGGGGGGGGTCCTTCAATCAAAATCATGCTTGGCCTTCAAGGTTCATTTTAAAGAAACTCACAATCTATGGAAAAGCAGTTAAAGCTCCTTGACATGTTTTCTCAGCCTCTTTGGTGCTTATCTTGAATCATCTTTAACATTTGCAAGGCAGTAGGTTCTTTTCTCAAAACAGTTTGTACAAACTACACCATGCAATGTATTACCTGCCAAAGCTTGCAACTTTCTCGAAATCCTCAGTTCATCACTCCAAAGTAAATTTTTAAGGTCAGTGTGCCTATCAGTTACTTCAGAAAGTTTTTGCGTCATTGTTTACAAACAAAACAGTCGAAAGATTAACCTTGTTCTCAGAGCAGCAGTGAACCCTGCGACTGACTGCTGATGTAAACTGGCTTGTGGTAAGACACCTGGTAAGAGTGGCACCTGGCTGGATGGGCAGATGAAGCTCCTTTAAGCTAATTATACTTCAGCTTCAAGAATCGTTTGAAAGGACGCTGTGTCTGCATTGGCCAGGAATCGGACCCAGGTCTCCCGCGTGGCAGGCAAGAATTCTACCACTGAACCACCAATGCTCGGCCGGTAGGTTTTCAGCCCTCACATTGCCATGGAGCTAGTAATGGTGGTGGCTGTTACACATCTAATGGCGGCAAAAAGGCCGCTGGAGCTCTTGTGAATTAATTTCTAATTGTGCATTTACTGGGCATCGAGTCAACGAACACATTCTGAAAAACAGGGATAGAACGGATCACACGAGAACCTTCGGCGGCACACGCAGATAGATTTCTCTTAAGAAAATCACGCTTCATTTTAAAGAACCATGCTTCTGACATAACAGAACAAGCCACCTGCATTGGCCTGGAATTGAACCCGGGTCTCCCGCGTGGGAGGCGAGAATTCTACCACTGAACCACCAATGCTCAAGCTGCTGGGCGGTTGGAAACACAGCGAGAGCTCTCTTAAGGAAAGGCGGCTTGAAGTTCAAGGCTTGTTTGAAAGAACCACACTCCTGACGTAAAAGAGCACAGTCTCTGCATTGGCCGGGAATCGGACCCGGGTCTCCTGCGGGGATTCTTTAGCTAAACGGCCCTAAACCGTTTCCCATTCATTTTCAATGGTAGTGCTAAACCACTACGGATGCAATATACTTTCAGCCGCTAGCGCTCTCGTGTCGCTCTTCTGTGTTTGTGCACCCGGGAAGCCGGGAAGTTTGAATTCGCCATTTTCATCTTGACGACTCGGAGAGTAAAACATACACAGCGGCGATCTGTTTCAGTGCATTTTCAGCAGATCTATCAAAGGTAAGTTACTTTTTATGATTGCATCTTAAGCTTTGCTTAATGCTGAAATCGTATTAGTTGTTGAGCGATATTAATGCAAGCTTCGCTCTATGTGAAGTCTTTGATTAAATCTAAATTAATATTTTGTGTGTTTTCCCCAACAGCTGAACCTCCTCCTCCTCTTCCGCCACCACCGCCACCATCATCACCATCAACTGCTGACCTGGAACAGTCTACCAAAGCAGTAAAAGGTGTTTGCACCTTGGAGGTCCAGCACTGATACATGAGATGAATTGTTTTCCAAAGCTGAACATGAATTAAATCCTCCTTTATTATGTTGTTCGTGTTCTGGCTACGTTCTAGCCATGTTCCAATAACAATGTGTTCGCCGTTGGCATATACTAACTGTCCTAAGGACTATGAATTCATCTCAGCCTCAGTCATGGTAAGTACCTATCTCAAATCCTTTCAGTTTATTCATTAGGGTAAAGGGTGAATTGGATGGAGTAGTTTTTGTTTACACTAACACTAACACTAACTCTTTTCTGTTTCTAATCCTAAAATAGCTGACAAAATTTTGTATATTTCAGAACCATCTTCTGCCCTCTCCAAACCACCTGCAGATAGAAAAAGCGAACTGCAAGTATTGTCGGATGGTAAATGCATTATAATTCTGGCTCTACTTTCAAACATTTGCCTTGTTTACTAGCATCATAAACTGTTTTTTTTTTTTTTTTTTTTTGATGTGTCTTTCTTTGGCTCCAGTACCAGCTCAAAAGACCTCTGTGCCCCTTCCTGAAGAGCTGAAGTTTCTTGTCCAAGAGCCAGCCAGACTGTCTCAATCAGAGTCTTCAGTACCAACCACAGGTGTGTAATATTTATATTTAACTAACAATTATTTATCCATCTTAGCTATTTAGCAGATTTATCAAATCACCTTTAGAATACACTTTGTGGCCAAAAGTATGTGTACACATGAACACCGCACTTATTTGTGCTTGTTGGTTCTCGTTTTGCATCCACATTAAAAAAAAATAATGCTCATTTGGTTCACAACTCATCTCAGAGGTGTTCATTGGCTTGAATTTTGTGCTGTCCGTTAAATTCTTCAAAACCTAACTCAGTAAATTATTATTATACCCTGTTTACAGTTTAATTAAAGTAGTAGCCAAACCTGTCAATAAGATGGGGTTGTCCACATACTTTTGGCAATGTAGCGATCATCGCCCTGGTTATATATTTTTTAAATAAAAGCTAATAGACGCATGTTGTTCTCAGGAGACAGCAGAGCAGCAGACACCCGTCGAGTTTGTAGGACACTTACATTTGAGGAATGTGGCATAGATGGTAAGGATGTACTGCTCATAGACTTGACAAACATAAAAAAAATGTCAATGAAGCCGAGTTAAATTTAATGCTGGGTTAATATCTGTCATCTTCAGAGACCACTTCCCACATAGCTGAAGCATCACACAGTAAGATGATTTCTTTTCTCTGCTGCTGCCATTTTTTTGAGCATTATTCTTGTTCATTCTTTTATTATTGTATTGTCTATGTATTTGTAGAGCCATTGTCCTCTGCTCCTGATGTTTTATCAGTGCCCAGTCTAGCTCCTCTACAGAAGACAGCTCAAAGTAAGCATCTAGATGATTCTTCAAACATGTGCCTGATTGATAGGAATAAGTCTGTAGCTATTCTTCTGTCTTCATTTCAATCACAACCAGGTACACCAGCCCATCCAAGAAATCCTCCTCCACAACTTAGCTATGACCATGATATCCGCCATTGGAAGTGTTCGCAGCATCAGAAGATCTGGATGAAGACAGAGCTGGAATCCATGGGTCGATGGCCTGGCTCGATTCCTGTGAGCAACCCCATGAAGACTGTGTCATTGTGGCGTTTACCTCCTCAGCCAGAGCTGTTGGACACCATCACTGATTTGCCATCTCCTAAATATTTCCAGCTTCATCCCTTTTTTATCTGGAAGCCTGAAAATGATACCCTGATGGTTCGGCTGAGGAATAACTATGCTTTGCCATGCATTGAGGAGTGTAGACAGCCACAGGTCACATCTGCAGGTGTTGGTAGACCTTGTGTGATTGCATCACAGGTCAATATTACTTATTCTCATCGCGTTTGTGCTGCAAAGTCTGCAAAAAGAAATGGTATGCAGACAACCCGCAGTGGCTGGAAAAGCTCCCCAAAAGATTTACAAACTTGTTGCCAGCAGTTCTTACTTATGTTGTGGAGCAAGTGATGAATTTTCTTCTATGTTGTCAATAAAACTTGAAAAACAGAGTTCCAGATGTCAAAATAAGACTTTATTGGACAACGCAACAAAGCCGAGATCACAGCCGCCGGATCTCCCCTCTGTCCGTCCGCTGTGTGTCTTATACCTTTCATCTTGCCCAAATTAGGCATTCTGGTGTTTTTAATTGGCTATGCCTGTACAGTTTGCCCAAAATTTTCACTTTGCCCACCTGGCCTGTCTTTTTTGCGAGATAAGCCATTTTTTAAAAACAATTTTTACTCCTCTGCCTCCTATTGTTTGGAGGACAACACAAGTGTATATAATAACTAAGTATTTCATCATATGCTGGAGATCACCCAAAGTTCATTGGTTCACTTAAGTTCACTTGGTACAGCGCATGTCAGACCACTGTGCTGCCCAAAGGCAGACACACACACACACACACACACAAGACTCATCATCTGTATTAAGACCTCTGATATTGTAATAATCTTCATACTGATCAGTCAATTGATTACTTTTATGTTTTTATGTTTGGCTAAAATAATATTATATTGAGTAAAATAACATAATAGATTTTTAGAAATACACAATACTTATAAGAAGGCTATCTGTAAATCTTTATTGGATGAACTGCGGCGTACTGGTAAATCACCCACTGACATGGCCAATCAGGTGTTGGAACTGATGCACCTAAAATATGAGTGTGCCCACTTGGCCAACCTCCTCAGTTGCCAGAATATCCTAGATGCTGAGGCTGGAAGTTATGGACAGAAAAGCATCACAGGATTCCTTAAAAAGAAGACCCAGCCTGCTCCCTTTGGACAGTATGATGATCCCAGTGGATGGAATGGAATTGCTGTGTCTGCACACTACCTCACTGACTGCCTCCTGTACGAGTACCAGCGCCAAGAGGGAGCTATTAAAAAGCTCCTACAAGGAACATTTGGGCAGGCTTTCCGTTCTGACCACACGCGGAAGCTGGCCTGGAAGGTTACATTTACATCTGGCACAATGTCATCTTATGCCATAATGAATGAAACCTGGATGATTATGTCATGGGTGATGGTACAATCAGAGACGGACAAATCATTGGAGCCCATGTACAGGGGACTCGCAAACCGGTACGGGATGGCAGAAGTGGAGAAGGCACAATACCAGTGGGTAGACAGGTAGGCAATGGGGCATTATGAAGAATATTACAGGATTTAATATTCTATTACATTTTGTTCTATTAAATATTCTCTTAATCTATTAAATATTAATATTAAAAAAGTCTACCATAATGTACTTACAGTGCTCTATTTTCATGCAATATTATACTTAACATACTAAAAATTATTATTTCATACTTATTTAAATAATTTTATGTTCATCTATGTGTACTGCTATTTTGGGACACCATGAAAAACTAAATTGTGCTTTTAACATTGTGTTTAAAAAATTTAGTTAACACCATTAGTACACTTGAATCCACCTTTCATACACTAGTGTATTTATGGTGTATATACAATATTATTGAATATATAGCATGACAATAGAGCTCTTTAAGTATATTATGGAAGTGCACTTTTTTCGCCTGGGATACCCTGCGTAAGACATATCTCGTGGAGAATGTGCACATCGGATAATAACATTATCCTGACTGATGAACAGATCCATTGACTGACTGCTACAGCAACATTAACATTATACTTTTCTGTTGTTGTTTCAGAGATTGCTGTGCACCATTCAGAGTGCCAGACCCTCACAAAACAGAGCACCTGAACTGAACAGATCTCACTATAATCAATACATCACCATCAAACTGGACCTGTTCCATTGTATGAGGTGCTTCCTCCGTGAGTGTGTCACTGAGCATCATGCCCTTTACAGCTCCTTCTGTCAGTTCTTGTCCTCAGCTTTCAGTGTGGTGGATCAGGAAGACCTGCAGAAGCTCAAAGATGCTTACAAATTTTGTGGGATTCAGTCTGCCAACCCTACAAAGCAGCACATTCGAGAGCACTGCAGAACAAAGTAGGGTTGGGTACCGTTCACATTTTTACCGGTACCGGTTCCAGTACCGGTACCCGAAATTCGATACCGGTACCCAACGGTACCTTTTTCGGTACTTTACTCTGGCTTAAGTGACTTTCAGTGGATATAATACGCCCAAAACTCTCATTTTCAACTTTTTGTTAATTATTTTAAAATGTTTAATAATACACACAATCCTTATAATAAATAAATCCTTATAACATCCAGGGCATAGTGTAATGCAGTGGTTTTCAAACTTTTTTAAGCATTACCCTATTTTTAATTTTTAAATTGCTGTGACCCTAACTTTAGTTAGAAGTGTAAATAAAACCGGTAGGCCTATAAAACAAATAAACAACACAGTTCTGTCTTTGTCCTATTAATTGCAGCCATAATCAAAACGCGTTCAACTTTCGGTTTCGTTTTAATTATCATGTGAAACTAGGCGGCTCTCAACGTGCATTCGACACGCGCGTCTACAGGCTTTGTTATAATAAGAGGATTAATTAGCTTGCAGAACTGAACAAAAGGTCCAGCGTTTTGAAAAGTGAGTGGATTCTAATTGATAAACAAACACAAATACGCAGTGGAGTCTGGCGTGAGCCGTGTGAACCATAGCTACGTTTTTAGTCTACTTGCGCTACGTTTATGTGCAGAACTGAGATCGCTTTTATAGTGTTTTGAATTGATAAAATATAGAAATCACTTTCATTTCTAAATAAAACTAACCCGTTGGAACTGAGCCGTCCTCCCTTGAAATTCACTCTCCAAACTACGTCCCACAACATTTCCAGCCCTGGGTTCGGCTATCTAATAAATTGGATAAAGTGCGCTTTTAAATGCACGTTGCGTTTAACTGAGTGCTTCCTCATGTTGGATGTGTTAGCACTGCCTGTCTTGCACTTACTGTTACAAATATTGCAGCCATTTGTCCGCATGAACCTTTGTGAAACCCACACATTAGAGCGCTTTCGTTACGTACCAGACTCACACGGCGCGCAGACGTGTTCTCTCAGGTACCGAAATTGAGCACCGACTGATTTTATGTGAATCGATATTCGGTAGTACCGACGCAATTCGGTCGGTGCCTATAAACGCACCGAGTTCGGTACCCATCCCTAGAACAAAGATCCCACAGCCCGGAGAACTCCTGAGAAGGGTTGAGGATGTTATACACCATTTTCACTTGACAACAGATCCTAATGGTGTTCCCCTGTACAAACCCTCCATGCTTAAAGCATGGCGCATTCAGCGTGTTCACATTCTGCGGGGCTGTCTGAATGATCCAGAGGTTGCAGGTGAAAACCTATACAGGCATGGTGGAACACTGCAACTTAACCATGTCCAGGGCGAGGGGGCCAAAGTTCCAGTGTGGATCCCCATAAGAGGAACATCTCAGCAGGAGGGGTACCACTTCCATCAGGCTCAATGGGTCACTGGCACACGTGTCTCCTCAGAGCTGTTTCAAGCCCAGGGGATGACCGGAGTGGCACGCTGGAATTTTCAGCGTCTGGTGGACTTAAAACAGCCAGGTGTTCAGCTTCCAGGAGCCTTTGATCCATCTCTGATCGCTGATCTGAATACTGTCTCAGAAAGGCTATTAGGTATGCCAAAGTATCCTGCCCTTCGGGTATCTAACAGAGATACTGGAGAAAGATTTGGGCTGGAGTATGTTGAACCTGGATGCCGCCCTGTTGTACTTGACTGGGAAAAGCACAAGACCAAGATTACTCAACCTGTAAATCCAGCTGAGCACAGTGACCCACCCACAGCCAGGTCTCTATACCCTTCTGCTGTTCTTGATGTGACTCCAAGTCCTTACCTAGAGTCAGGTAAACTTTACAGATGCAGGAACTCAGACACTGTTAAAATACTTTTTGGCAATAATTAACAAAATGTTTTACACTCTAATATTGTTGTAGTAACCTCCAGCGCCCAGCCTGTGCCCTCGCTGTCCTCACCTTTTGCTGGCCGTGCTGAGCTTCCGTCAGAGACAGGTGAGCATTAAAGTCATCCCATAAACACCTTTGTTTTTTTTTTCTTTATTCAAAAAGTAATTACAAATGTTTACTTCCTGTTGTAGTAAGCTCCAGCACCCAGCCTGTGCCCTTGCTGTCCTCACCTTTTGCTGGCCGTGCTGAGCTTCCTTCAGAGACAGGTGAGCAAGTCACAGATGATCACGTTCAACACACTGCTAGTATTATCTAAGACAAAAACTGATTAAATGTTATTGTGATTGGTGTAGGAACCACATTTACACCACCTCTACCCACGATAGCCTCACCAGCTAACACCCACACTGGACCTGTTAAGACTGGTGGTAGGGTGTTTGTGTTGGATCACAAAAGGTGGACAGCCCCAATGAAGGAGGACATTGACAGCTTACTGAAGAAACACCATGGCAAGAAGGACATGATTAGGCTTGTTGATCAGGAGTATGCTGCAATGGTCCTCAGCTCCTCTACTGATCCAAACAGCATGTTCCATTCAACCACAAAATTACACATATCACAGTATGTAAAACACTTAGCTAAACTCTTAAACACCAGTTCTTCCCTAAATACAAGTCCAGAAAAACTTCTTGAGAGACAGCAGCTCTGGTATTCACTTACAGAGGGTAGCGACACTACCAGTGTTCCCGTTATGACAGTGACCCCAGCAGTCATACAGCCACCTGCACCTTCTCTGACTCACGAGGCCATTAAGAAAATTGTGGAGGAAGTTATGGAGAGTCAGCAGCAACAACAACAACAGCCACAGCAGCAGCAGCAGCAACATACAGAACAGAAGAAGAGGCAAACAAAAACATGTCTTGCTTGTGGACAGCCCAAATCTCGGTATGAGAACGATGGCTCCTCCATCCACTTCTTTTATCAGCAAGGTTCTGTTAGATACTTCTATTGTTCCACAAAGGTTTTTAAAACCTACAGTGGAGAAGGACTAACAAATGCAAGAATGCCGTTTCAAGACTTTATGGAGACAGAGTTCTTTCAAAGGGAACTGGGAGCAACAAAAAAACGGGTTGAGGAGAGAGGGCAACAGAAATGGAAAAGGTCTGATACTCAACACACTGGACGCCTGTGCCGATTCTGCAAATCAGAATTGAAGCAGGGCCCGAATAGCCCTCATATACATACAGGTTTTCCTGGGGTCCCAGGGAAATATATTTACTGTCCTGCAAAAGTCTTTTCAGTTTACAAAGGTCAGGGCATGGTCAAAGAGAAGAATTCCAAGACTCTGCTTTTTATGAGGCTGAAAAGAAAAGATAGATGACAGAGAAAGGAAAATAAAAGGATTTCCCCTTCATGTCTCTGTAGTTATCTGTATATATATATATTCTCTAGATATCTTCAGATTTCTTTTGTGGTTTCTGTTTTTATAGTTTTATAGTTTTCATCTATTTTATCTAAGTCATTACATATCCCCTTTGATTATCAGCATGACATAATACTATACTTTATGTACAAAATGACAGCACAGGTCTGCATTAAAATCATGCTTTAATTAGAGCAGAAAACAAAATACAATAAAATCAGAAAATACTGATTAATAACAGATTAGAAATGTTTAAATTAAAAATTAATAAAATGGAACAGTGAGGAGTGTAATAAAAGGGGAGGTGGAGCTCAAGAATCCACCTTGTGACAATATTTTTACTGTACATAATTTTTGTAAATTTGGAGATTGTAAAATAACACCTGACAAATAAATTTGCGTTTTGAATACCATTCAGCCTATATCTGTTTCATTATATCTGCTCATCTTCTTTCACTGTCCAAGGTGCTGATTTAACACAGTACTTTTAATAAAAAAAAGGCACAAAATTATTTTTTATGACTGAGTGTTTTTGAATGGAACATATATATGCTATGGGGTGTGTTCTTATGTTTATATTAGCTCAAAGTTGTGTAAAAACATATCTCAAGACTACAATGACTGGGATTCGAACCCATGCTCGGACGAGCGTGGCAAAAATAATGTGAAAAAATCTGATTGGCTGTAGGGATAGTTCAGCACTCTGGACAGCGGTAAAAAGTTTCAATTTCATTGGCTGTCACCGAGTTCCAACTATACGCGACCTGCCCCCTCGTGGCAGGCGAGAATTCTACCACTGAACCACCAATGCTTGGCTAGATTTCTCTTAAGAAAATCACGCTCCATCTTCACGTTTCATTTTAAAGAACCACGCTTCTGACATAGCAGAACAAGCCACCTGCATTAGCCGGGAATCGGACCCGGGTCTCACAGGGACAACGCCCTTTTAAACGATTCTTGAAGCTGAAGCATAATTATCTTAAAGGAGCTTCATCTGCCCTAGAGCTGTAATCTGAATTCGGCCCGAGCCCGACAAGTACATTTTGATTGACAGCTTTTTAAAATCCCGAACCCGTTTACAGCCCGACATTATTCAAATGTGTACACGCACACAGCTTTTGTCAAGAATGAGTCATTTATACATGTTTAACATAATTTATTCATGAATAACGTAGGCTATTGGCCACTTGGAAATTGGAAAAAAAAAAAGAATTAATCCTCTGTAACAGTAACATCTCAGCACTCTCAGATATACACTTAGCCTATAAATAGGCCAACGTGCCAATAAAAATTAGTCTTTCTTAACAAATTAAATTAAGATAAATTCTAAATTAAGATGGGTATTTGGCAATAACCTAATTAAGATAAAGGCTTCGCGGGATTTGCTTTGCCACTTCTCTCCACAATCCAGCCTCAACGCGACGGTGAATAGCAGCAGAAATTTAATAAAAGAATAATGCCAACATTAGCCTATATAATCTGTCTATATTATGCATTTAAGACTTTCGTTATAATATATCTTTATAATTTGAAAAACCCTTTCTCATTAAGGCTGCATGTTTTGGTGGAGGAAAATTATTTAATCCACCACTGTAGATAACTTCAGCGCGGTCCTGCGCTCACTGATGGTGCGTCCATCAGCACTGAACGTCCTTTTACCACAAGCCTCCGTTTCACATCCTCAGTATCCATTATTGCGTCTTTCTCTCGCTAATCGAAACGCATCACATGACCGTCCATTTACAGCGCAAGACGGAGCGCAAGCCCGAGCCCGTGTAAAATGATAGAAATTAAGCCTGAACTCGACCGAACCCATCGGGTTTTGTCGGGTTCGGGCAAAGATCTTCAGCTCTAATCTGCCCATCCAGCCAGGTGCCACTCTTACCAGGTGTCTTACCACAAGCCAGTTTACTTCAGCAGTCAATCGCAGGGTTCACTGCTGCTGTGAGAACAAGGTTAATCTTTCGACTGTTTTGTTTGTAAACAATGACGCAAAAACTTTATTTACAAAAAATTTACATTGGAGTGATGAACTGAGAATTTCGAGAAAGTTGCAAGCTTTGGCAGGTAATACATTGCATGGTGTAGTATTATGTTTAAAAATGCTGTGTTTATAAAATTTTAAACAACACTTGGGAGTTATTTGAAAAATAACTAAATATTTAGGGGCTAATAATTTTGTCTTATATATATATATATATATATATATATATATATATATATATATATATATACAGTCTTATGCAAAAGTTTAGGCACCCCTTGATAACAGATTTTGGTTATTTTTTTTAATTGAAAAGATGTTAACAGTCTCTCTTGAAAATGGAAAAAATGCACAATATTTTCAGCAAACATTGGTGCATAGTTACTTTTTATGTAATAAATTGAACAAAGATAAAAAATAAAAATAAAAACATTATTGTGGCACTGTGCAAAAGTTTGGGCACCCTACATAATCAGTACTTAGTAACACCTCCTCTGGCAGATATCACAGTTTGCAAACGCTTTTTATAGCCAGCTAAAAGTCTTTCAATTCTTGTACTTGGGATTTTCTCCCATTCTTCCTTGCAAAAGGCTTCTAGTTCTGTAATATTTTTGGGTCGTCTTGTGTGCACAGCTTTTTGAAGATCTACCCACAAATTGTCAATGATGTTTAAATCAGGGGACTGTGGTGGCCATTCCAAAACCTTCAGCTTGCGTCTCTTGAGGTATTCCATAGTGGATTTCGAGGTATGTTTAGGATCATAGTCCTGTTGTAGAAGCTATCCTCTTTTCAGCTTCAGCTTTTTTATAGATGGTGTGATGTTTGCTTCCAGAATTTGCTGGTATTTAGTGGAATCCATTCTTCCCTTCACCCATGCAATGTTTCCTGTACCACTGGCTGCAACATAACCCAAAAGCATGATAGATCCACCCCCATGCTTAATAGTTGGCAAGGTGTTCTTTTCATGAAAAGCTGCTCCTTTTTTTCTCCAAACATGCCTTTGCTGATTGTGGCCAAAGAGTTCTATTTTAACTTCATCAGTCCACATCACTTGTTTCCAAAAAGCATCAGGCTTTCTGTAGATGTTCTGTTGCATACTTCCGACATTGGATTTTATGATGGGGATGCAGGTTTTCTTCTGCTGACTCTTCCATAAAGGTCTTGTCTGTGCAAGCATCACTGCACAGTGGAACGGTGCACCACCACTCCTGAGTCTGCTAAATCTTCCTGCAGGTTTTTTGCAGTCAAATGGGGGTTTTGATTTGTCTTTCTGACCAGCATACGAGCAGTTCTCTCCAAGAGTTTTCTTGGTCTTCCAGATCTCATTTTGACCTCTACAGTTCCCCTGAACTGCCATCTCTTAATTACATTTATCACTGTGGAAACTGCAAGCTGACAACGCTTTGCTATCTTCTTGTAGCCTTCTCCTGCATTGTGGGCATCAATAACTTTCATTTTCAGAGTCTTACACAGCTGCTTAGAGGAACCCATGGTTGGAACCCACAAGTGTGTCCACAAGGCTTTGAACAGTCAAAGTATTTGTAAAGCTTTGAAATTGGCATTTACTAATGACAGCTGTTACCATGCATCAGATCTAACAAGCTAATTAAGGTCTGAAACCTTATAAAAAGAATCTGAGACTCTGGAACTCTTAGAGTGCCCAAACTTTTGCACAGTGCCATAATAATGTTTTTATTTTTGTTCAATTTATGGCATAAGAAGTAACTATGTAACTATGAGGGGCTGTACAAGCTGTAATTCATTCTGGCATTTCACACACATACATTCTCCTTACACATACATATATTTTTGCTTTCACACACATACATTCTCCTTACACATACATATATTTTTGCTTTCACACACATACATTCTCCATTCACATACATACATTTCTACTTTCACACACTTACATTCTCGTTTGACATACATACATTTCTACTCTCTCACACATACATGCATTTTCCTTTTGCATGCATGCATACACTTCTCTTCTCACACACTTATATTCTTCTTTCACATACATATATTTCTGTTCTCACACACTTACATTCTTCTTTCACTATATATATATATATATATATATATATTTCTACTGTCACACCACACTGTCATCCTGTTTTCTTTTCAAGTAATTTTTTTTTTAATACTATTACGTAACCTACATGTTTTACAGATCTGTGTACAAGGGATGTACTGATCAGGAATTTTTGTGACAGATTATATTTATTTATTTATTTTTTACAATCAAATGGGCTGATTCCCATACTTTATTTCATTTGTACTTTATTTTTATTTATTTATTTATTTATTTTACTTTAATTGTTTATTTTGCTCTGTTACTGGTCAAACTAACCTTAAGCAAACTAAAATATCTGCAACATGATCCAACTGTAAACACACTTGGGAATGAAGCTCTTTCTGATTATGATGAAAAGGCAAATTCACTTTCTGACAGAAGGTGACACTTATAGAACAGCAATAGCAACATAGCGGATTAAGATGGTCAGGGGCCCCTAGGCTGCTCTTTGTGTGAGGCCCCCTTTAATCATTATGTTTTACTGAATAAATTTATTGATGTACATGGTCCACATGAAAATAGTAAGGTAAACTGGCATACACACATACATTGAGACAGCCAATCATACAGTGCTTCCTTTACATTCGCAGTGTCCCCACAGGATTTTGTGAGACTGTGATGGGTGCACATTGTTTCCTCTAGGGTTCTAAGCTACAAATGCTATTCTGTCAAGAGTAGGGAGTGATTATCTCTTCGTCTTTTGCTGTGTGATTATTATTAACACTGACACTGAGACAAGCCACAGTTTTACACTTTTTTTTTTTCAGTGACCAAATACATGACTGGAAAATTGGTCTGCAGGTGCATTTTGAATTGTTTTAACTAATCTGTTGTACATGTAATTTCAGTTCTGCTTTCTGAATATGAATTGTTATGCAGTGAAAGACAACAACACCCAAGCACTGTAAAAGGTTTTGCCACAAACTCAACTGACTGGCTTTTCTCCGGTATGATTTTTTGTGAGTCTCTTCAGACCTTAGTTGAGTTATATAAATAATATATCGCTGTTCCTAAACAGACACCTCCCACTTTTTTCACTTCCTAAATTGTCGCATAAGTGGAAAAAAACAAATCCCTTGACGCTTATACTAAATGTATTTGGCAACATGTCTGAAGCTGCCGCCTGCGCCCTCGATCGAGCCTAACCGGCCTTCCGTTTCCACTATACTCTCTCTCACGTACATTCTTCTCTAACAAACATATACTTTCTACAGACATACATACATTCTACATAAAGCAAAAATATATGAATGTGAAAGGAGAATGTATGTGTGTGAAAGCAGAAATGTGTGCATGTGAATGGAGAATGTAAGTGTGTGAAAGCAAAAATATATGAATGTGAAAGGAGAATGTGTGTGAGTGATAGAATGAAATATGACTTGTACGGCTTCTCATATATAAACTTGACGCATGCATATGGGAGGCCATCTGGGACAAAACACGCTGAAACACTGGAAACACACCGAAACACTTGCGCATACAAATATGTTTGCTCATATATACGAAACATATTTGGAGCATCCTTAAGTGGGACGAAACACACTGAAACACTTGGGATGAAACACACCGAAAATCCTTACATACACATTATATTACACATGTACTGCTGTACCTGCACATATGTAGTGCACTCACGTGTGTAAGCACAAAATTACCTACCTGTAAAAATTAAATATTTTTTATTTCTTACAATAGGCTTTTTTGTCTGTGATCACATACATGTCACTGCTAACTCAAAATTTTACATTTTCTTTCCTGTGTCTTTCGGCGCATAGAATGTTTACAAAATGACCCTACAATCTCATACTTTACTGAACTAGAGCACCATGCATGGACAGTTTGTTCCATTACGAATGTAGTTCATTCACAGGGATCCAAAGAATGTATTACTGTTCTGGAATCATTATATCATAATCTGAATTTAATTTTGCAGCGGTTTGACAGTCAAATTCTACAAGAAACTGAAAGTTGCATTGTCCCGCTCGCAGCTCACAGTGGCACTGCTGGTCGTCCACGGTATGATTTGACAGCGGATCAGATTAATCACTGCTTGGATCTGGGTTATAGCTGGCAGGGAATAGCTTCACTTTTTGGAATAGATCGGCAAACTTTATTTCGTCACAGGCAACATCTTTCTATCCCATCAGCTGAATACACCTCATTGTCAGATGAGAATCTGACTTTAACCATTAGGCAAATTGTAGAGAACACTCCAAATGCTGGTGAAACATATGTCCGGGGAAATCTTCGTTCAAGGGGATTCCAGGTTTAGCGATTGAGGGTCCGCCAAATTCTTCAGGAAATTGATCCTGTCGGACGATGCTTTCTACAAAGGCAAGCCATTCACTGCAGAATTTACAATGTGGGAGGTCCCAATGAATTATGGTATGTTGTCAATTACATATTCTAATAACTTACTGTATTACTGTAGCATTACAGATTACATTAAAGATTTTCTGTCTGTAGAAGCTGCAATAACTCTAACTTTAACTGCTTCTAAAAGTAGATAATAATACTTTCCCTGACCTACAGTATGGCAGGAGGTCAAACAAAAAAGGTGAGAAGTTCAACAGTCATCCATTGCATTTCCTCTTTTGACAGGCACATCACTGGAAACCATAAATTGGTTCGATGGAGGATGGTGTTCCATGGATGCGTAGATGGGTACAGCCGTGCAATCATATACCTGGACTGCTTAAACAATAACAGGGCTTCCAGTGTTTTGTACCTGTTCCAAAGAGGGGTACGCAACTTTGGATTGCCTTCAAGAGTGAGATGTGATCGTGGCATGGAAAATATTGAGGTTGCTCAATTCATGCTGAGCAGAAAAGATCTGAACAGGGGAGTATCATAGCAGGACGTAGTGTTCACAACCAAAGGATAGATAGAGAGGCTTTGGGGTGAACTGAATCATATGGTGTCATACTATTTCTCAGACTTGTTCAGTTTCATGGAAAATCAGTTTATTCCTGATTCACTGTCTGAACTGCATCTGTTTGCTTTACATTTGATTTACCTGCCACAAATCCAAAGGGCTGTCAGGGAATCCACAAACCAGTGGAATAACCATGCTCTATCTACAGAAAGACACATGGCACCTTTGCAGTTGTGGCACAGAGGAGTGATTTGTCATATTGGACAGAACAACATGGCTGTGAATAGTCTATTTGACACAAATGACTCTTCAAAAACTGCAGACAATGGGCCCTTTGTAGAAGATGTGCTCAGCAACCAAGTTGAGATTCCTGAAAACACTTTTCACGTAAAGGACAATACTCTGAATGAAATCCGTCAGACATTTAATCCTTTACAAGATGATGGTAATCACAGAATTGACATTGGGTGGCACCACATTTGACCTGTTGCAAATGTTAAAATGTCCTCCAGCTTTGTTGCCCCTTTTTCCTCTGATGGAAATGTAGTATAAAAAACATTAAGCATGTTGGTAAGATTAACTACTAATACGGTATGCAGTGACTTACACTATACACTAACCAACAAGACTGGTAAATATATTTCACAATTAATATATTTTATAGGTTTGATTCCTATAAGGAGCAAACATACTGACAAAATAAATAGTCAAAAGTTCAAATAGTCAAAAATCCAAGTTTTGAAAACAGATGCTACTTAAGATTTGTGTGGAAATATACTTTTTTCAGTATACTTTGATAAAGTTGAAAAGAACAGCATCTATTTAAAACAAATATTTTTAACAATATATTTACAACACCATTTAAAATTTGGTCAGTACTTTTTTCTTTCATTTTGAAAAAAAAAGCATATTTTTATTCAAGTTGAGTTAAATTGCTAAAGTGATAGTAAAGCTGTTAACAATTTCAATTTTGAATAACTGCTGTTGTCTAACTTTTTATTATTAAAATTCTGACAAAGGTATCACAGAAAAATAATTTAGCCCAGCACAAATGTTTGCGACATTGATTATAAATCATCATAATAGAATGTTTTATAAAGGATCATGTGACACTGAAGACTGGAGTAATGATATAATAATGTTATATAATACTGTATTTTTAGTCAGATGAATGTAGCCTTGTTGATCATAAGGAATTTCTTAAAAAATTAAATAAAATAACAGGATGACCCCAAACTTCTCTCCCAAGACATCCATCTGTCATTATGGGGATAAGCTGCTAACGTGCATCACACATGCCTGTTCTGCGCTCAGCCAATAATATCCATGCAATGATCCATATTTTAAATTAGCAACATCACGTACGTACATTGCCGTGCTCCTCATAATGATGAATGGCTGTCTCGGGAGAGAAGAAATTCTTACGGGTTTAGAACGACATGAGGGGGAGTCATTAATGGCAGAATTTTCATTTTTGGGTGAACTAACCCTTTAACTAATGCTTCAAACATCTCTAACATCAAGTATTGGTGTCTGACAGTATTCAAAAGTATCCTAAAGCTTATAACATTATAAATGCCCACCTTCAGCATCCTGCAAGTAATCTCTCCAATAGGCGATCACTCGGTTTTCATCCACTGACCATCTGATTTCAAACAGCGTATCCATGATGTCTGCTGTTAGGTTCCTTGGACTGTAGCAGAGGGCATCATGAAAAGCTTCTGGGTGTTGCTGGATCTTCTGGAGCACTCCAAGAGTCTTCAACCCATCTCTAAACCTAAGTAGACAAAATTGAGACAAATAATAATCCAACATTGTTAAATAGCCCTTGAGATTATTGTTTTTTTATTTTAATGGCTAGGCAGACCTAAGTAGTACACATGATGATTAGCTTAAATAATTGTCAAAATAACTTGCACAAATCACAAGTTAACCTACTTGTCCACTTGACTATGACAGAACAGTGCGAACTGAGACAAGATGTACCTTTCAAAGAGACCATGAACACGTTGGACCACCCGAAACATTAAAACTTCCTCTAGCAACTGATTCTGATATTCTTCGAAAGCCTCGAATAGCTCCATCAAGCACTGCTGCATGATTGATGTTGAATTTGCAAATGCCTGTGTTTGTGATCATCAATCTTGTAAGAGGTCTGAGGCAGCCAGTATTAGCCAAATAATCTGTCAAAGGCTCTGTGGATGTCTGAAGCTCTTCCAGTGTTCTGGATTCAGAGACCTGGTTCCAACAAACACATAAAACAATAAACATATATTTCACGAGTTCACACTTACGGATAATAAACAGAGTAAAAGGTTATGCGTATTTGGCATGCTGTCCGGGAGAGGGCTCAGAGCTCGGTAGTCTTTCCAGAGCCCGGGGCACTCCCCCTGCCCGGGAGAGGGGTCCGAGCTCAGCATTTGGCCCGAACCCAAAGCGCTCGCCCCGAATAGGCTGAAGGAGAGGAGACGGGGTGGTGGAGGGGTGCTGAAAAGACGAGAGAAAATGAAGGTAGGACTGTTTGGTATTTATATGGATTCTTTCTTGTGCTGATTGGACAGGGATTGTGATTGCTGATGATGAATTGGCCGTGTTAATTATCTGCGCGTGCTCCTCCCGAAATTTGTTAATAAAACATCACATATTTTTAAACATCCCAAAGAAAAACACTTATACCATGAATAACAAATTTCATAAATTACTCAAGACGGGAAGAGAAAACCTCATACTTCTTTCAGTTTTTCATAAAGATCACTGTTGCAATATCCTCAATGACTGGTCTGCTCATCTCTGGTCCTTTAACTAAGCAGTTGAAAAGGGTTTCTGAGAGGAAACATGGCGGTGGTCCTCCAAGAACCAGGCTGAGAGCAATAGATTGACAGCCAAAAAAATATTTGTCATCCCGCACAGCTGCACACATGGGAAATAAAAATTGCAATCAGGCACTTACCACTTTATTCTAACAATGTGGCACAAAATAAATATTATAAAATTAATTCAGCAACTTCAATATTACTATTGTTTTTAATTGATGCAATTATACATACCAAAGGAATCAAGAGCCAAGTTCAGGTGTCTCTCATGTCCCTCAAACATTTCAGACTGAGAAAGAACTTCCATAAGTAACCGCAGAAATTCCCGTCGCGGACCACCAAGATCAACAGCCTCTTCAGCTTTTCCCTTGTCATCAGAGAACTTGATGCACATTGTGTGTTTTGGGTTGTATGATATTCTTCGAAAGCCTTGAATAGCTCCATCAAGCACTGCTGCACGATTGATGTTAAATTTGCAAATGCCAGTGTTTGTGATCTTTTCACCAAGTACTTTTAAAATTTCACTAATGGATCTTCTTTGGGTCATCTAAAATAATTACACAAAAGACATTTTGACAGAAAACATGCATGAACAGCAATAATCCAACTATTCATCTCATTAGAGGGCTATTAAGACTAATGTAAACAAATGTGCCCGCATCTAAAGGGATTACTTCTAAAGAGTAGAAATATCCAAACCAGGTACAATCAACTTTTCACATTTTAGTTAGAGTACATTCAGCATCAATTTAGTCCAATCACAACTTCTACATCAAGCGTAAAATAGGCTAAAGTCTTAAGTGAAATTGTAACTGCAATTTTAAAATAATAAAACCAATCTTAGAAGCCCGTCTTAAAAATGTGTAGTATAAAGTCTAATAAATGGCTTTGTGCAGGCTATGTAATTGCTGACTAGCATTTTTCAACATTTAAATACACCTCCTTTATTTTAACTAACAAACTTTCATTTAACTAAATGTAAAAAAAAATAATAAATAAATAAATAAATATTTCCATATGTTTGCAAAAATTTAGAAAATTGCTGCTATTTAAAATAAGGCACTTACTTCTGGTCCTCAATACTGGCAAAAATAGCTGTGTACAGTTGTTCATCTTCATCCTCATCTAAAGAGTAATTAATGAGATTAATGTAAGTTCCATAATCATTTTGTAGATGCAATTGTTGATGGATGAAAACTGGCACTGGCCTGGCCAGTTGTTTCATGTTGTGCTGAAACAGATCTTGGCATGGCATGGGACTCTGTGTCTTGTAGCACTGCTTTTGAGCTTTGCGCACTTGTTAAAACAATGGTGTGATTTCCTGTCGATTTTTTGCAAAATCTTGAGGACTGTATTGGGCTCTCATCATCTGTATTGCCTGAGTTGACCTCCTCTTCCTCACTGTTCTCTTCAGAATCTGAGGTTTCTCCATACACTGACTACAAAAACAAGTAACCAGTGGTCAAACCTGATCAGCAATATTGTATACCACTTAACTGTTGCATTTCTTAATATGACAAAATTATAGTGTTCAACTTTTGAAAATAAACTAAATATTAATTCTGTTTACATTATACTTGCTTGGAGAGGCTCTGATGGTCTCAGATAAAGAGAAGCTTGTTTGAAAACATTCTGAATCATATTGCCGTCTAGCTGCTGGCCTTCATGGAGCACAGGAACAACAAGATTGTTGCCACAAGGCAAGAGGATTTCCACACTACCAGAGGCAAAAATGACATGCAGTAAACCTTTAACATTTTGAAAAATGTGATTTAAACACTTTAAAACACAACAGTGTGAGATAAGGCTTGGCATTTTAAAACCATAACATTACAATTTTTTACATGCCTGTATATGCATGACTGCTAAACAACTTACCCCACAGCATATGGAATTTTCTCTTTAAATGAATTTTATTCATGACTGTTCTGTAGTCCCACGTTTTATCAAATAAGCACTTAATATGTGCCACTTTTCATACAACTTCCGCTTGGTCCTCTGCTTGACAACTTTATTTTCTTTGGGGTGTGTCAGTAGAATTATATCTTTATTATAAATTCTATGATACAGTGTTTTTGACCTAAAAAAAAAAAAGAAATGGTTAAATGTCATATAAATACTTTTAAGACTCAGAAAATGTCAAGACGCACAAAAAACAGGATGAACACTGTGAGTGCTGGTATTTGTATAACTAAGAAATCTTAAGTGGAAATAACACACAAGGTGAATTGTGTTTAGCTAATGATAAAAAGTGCTAGGGAAACAATGCATAACATTTTGTGAGGGGAAAATTCACAGTTTTAACCCACTGTTTAAATGAAATATTAAATATTGTTATTAATATAGTTTTTCCATTTTGCTTTTATTGTTGTATGAAGAATTATTACAGTATAGTAGGTTGCACCATATTACGAAATTAAACCATTTTTTGACTACAAAGTAAAAAGAAAACCCAAACAAACATGGATTCTGTACCCACCAAATAACCATGGTTTTGCTACACTAACAGTAGTTTATCATTGGTATTTGGGGTGCAGCTTGGGTTATACAATTACCAATTCCGCTAATATCAAGTTAAAGAAGATTTCGTACAAAACCAAAAAACATAAATACATACCTCTTTCCTTTGTAGTTGGGCCTCCAGCTGCTGTATCGTCTTGCTATGTAACGGGGTGTTTGGTTCTCTGCTCCTGAAGTGCTAGGTAATGTTAAAGCTAAGTTCTGTGTTTGGTTTGCCGTCGACTCCACATTGCTTAGCCTGGGTCGGGACAATTGTCCGATTTCAGCATCGATGTGACTGGCCGAAGAACTGGAATCAACTGAATTCGTGATGGTGTTAATTAACACTGGCGAACACAGCAGGTTTCTTAAACGGGGGTACATTGGTGTTTCATATATTTAGAGTTGTTTACAGTGTTAAAGAGTTGAATTCTCATGCTAAACATGGCCAAAGTTTAAAAAAATAATTTGGACAAATGACAGAGAATTTCTTTGCCGAAAATCTTACTTCCGGGTTGGTTTCGACCCAAGTTTCGGCTGTTTTTTTTCGATCGTGGCATTAATGACGTAATCGGTGGTGGAACTCCTTATATGAGCATTTCTCCTGGAATGCTCACGTTGACTAGACCGTGAGAAAAAGAGTGCGCCCATCCATGTGCTTCATTCGGCTGCACTCTGCAAGGGATTCACTCGGGAAGAATGTCTCTAAAGAAGTGTGGTTATGGTTGTAAGGAAAAAGATAACTTTGCTCAGCTTCCTGAAGAACCCAGCGTTACATGAACAGTGGGTGCAGTTCCTTTTTCCAGGGCAGCAATGGAGTTTTGCAAGTGTGTATGTGTTTGTTGATGAATGTTTCATATACGAGGACCAGTTCGACGCTGGATTTGCACATTGTTTGATACTGAAAGACGGAGCGGTCCCAGCTATAAAAGATCCCGGTAATGATTCAGAACTGCAGATGGTAAGTGGCATCAGATGTCTGTTTTATTGGCAATCCTAACGCAAGTGATCGTTGAACTTAGCTCCGCCCACAGCGCCCCCAGAAGTTCGTATTTTTCCAGAGAAAATCGGAAAGCTGTATTTTTCTTTTATAAATATAATAAAACTAAAAACTTTTTGGAGATGTTAAGGATACAGTACTACTCTATAGGTACTCAGGATTAACATGAGATTAGGTGAAACTGTGTATGTTATGTACCCTTTAAGATATTAACTGCCTCGGCTGTAGCCTTAATGTCCGCCATGACCACATGGAATTTTCCAAAATACAGCACTTCCGGTTACAGTGAAATAACTTCCGGAAATGTGGTTTTGCTCTCTATGCCTGCATCTAAGTGTGAATACCATCCACCCTAAATTCTAAGTGACAGTAGTAATTTTCGGTACTATTTAGGGCAGAAGTGCATCTATGCACATTAAGACACATGGTTTCTCTCTCATGTAAGAAAATATATGAAAATGTAGCACATTTGTGAGGGTGTAACAGAACAAAAGTAAAGTGTGTATTTAAGGATGCTCTATACATACTTGCTATATATACATGAGCAAACATATTTGTACGTGCAAGTGTTTTGGTGTGTTTCATTCCACTTAAGGATGCTCCAAATATGTTTCGTATATATGAGCAAACATATTTGTACGCGCAAGTGTTTTGTCCCAAACGGCTGCAGTCACCACTGAGTTTACACACGTGAGTGCAATACATTCAGTATGTGCAGACAAAAGTACATGGGTAGTAAAGTATGTCAGTATGTTCTATAAGCTTATGTTTCACATATATGTGCAGAAACATGTTTATATGCGCATGTGTTTCACATGTCTGTGCAAGTGTTTCAGTGTGTTTCCAGTGTTTCAGTGTGTTTTGTCCCAGATGGCCTCCCATACACACATGCACTTATAGACACCTATGCATAAACCGCTTGTACGTATAAAGTCGATCCATGCATATACATCTACAACAACACACGCACATACATATAAACTTGCTGCATGCAGACACACCTATACGTACTTGCATATACATATAAACTTGATCCATGCATATACACCTATAAACACTCGCACATACATATAAACTCGCTGGATGCAGACACACCTATACATACTTGCATATACATATAAACTTGATCCATGCATATATGTAGCAGGTGTTGATTTATAATTTGTGTTTTTTTTTTTTATTATTATTAATTCACGCAAAATCCTAGTTTTTCTGTTGGTAATGAATATATGTTTATATGTGAGAAAAGGCGAAATGCTTTATTATTTGATGAGTCGCGCGTGCGACGCCGTCGTGACATCATTGGCGCACTGCGCGCTCTTGCTTCAGTCCGCATGAGGTCTGAGCAGAGCCAGGTATGCGTTTGGGTTGATCATGTTCAGAAATGTGTTAAAAGATAATTAATCACTATTCATTTGATCTGTGTATCGTTATGATGTTTAAATGAGTTACATGAATGTGTTGTCCTTCGTTAGAGATGAGTTTAAAGACATTTTACCTGTGAAAACGTAGTTTTAATCGGAAATGCAGTGTGCCGTTGTCAGCGTTGAAGTTAGCCTGCGTAGACTAGCCTGTGACATGTGACTGCTGATATTTCTCTTCTTTGTGTGAATGTTTAGAAGGAGCAGGCAAGATTGTACAACGAATAATTAACTGCATGTTTTCTACGTATGCAGGTACAGTTTTTTGTGTTTTCATGATTTTTCTTTATGTGTTCAAATTTGAATTGTTTATACGTGTACAAAATGCTGTACATGTTGTTTGTATTAAGTGAAATCTTTTACACAAGATATCTTTTCCATACACAGATATGCTGTATTTGAAGTGATCATTAGTTACTAGTATTTTCTTTATGTTACTAGTACTACTGCTTGTCATGTACAAAATTCAGTTTTGTGTGCACTTGCTTCAGTCCGCATGAGGTCTGAGCAGAGCCAGAAGGAGCAGGCAAGATTGTACAACGAATAATTAACTGCATGTTTTCTACGTATGCAGAGAATACAGTATAAAAGACAACTGATGCAGCAGACTGATTCCAGTGTTTATTTCACAACGCACATCACAACGCAGAGAGGTAGTGGAGCCGTAGGGGCGAGCCGGCTACATTGGTGCCGTGACCCGGATCCTTCAGAAGGATCAACGTCAGATTGACCGCCGGATATTGCTGAGTACTGTATTCTTCGTTTCACGGACTGGGTTGAACTCTTTTCCTGTTGAATCAGCTGGAGAAAGGTACAAAGACTATTATAATACACCATTAAGGAAGAAAAAAAAGAGGACAAAAAGGAAAAAAAAAACAACAAAAAAAAACTGTACAATCTTGTTTAGTGGAGACCTTCAAAAACTTTTTCTTCTAAAAAAAAAAAAATAATAATTGTCTTATTGTTGCAAATAAGTTTGTAATAATGTCGTATACTTATATTATGGACGATGTTCAGGATGAAGTAAACATTGGTGGAGGTAGAGGCCAGTTCTTTAGAGATATGGCTGAGACACCCGGAGCTATGGGTTTTACTGACTCTCCAGTGTTTAGCTCCACACGCATAAAGACTGATTGTCAGGTTCCCAATTCAGACACAACTTCCACTGATTAAGCTACCTCATTACACAGTTAGCTCATGAAATAGGTCAATCAATTTCAGCACAACTAAAAAAGGGAAATGAGAAGGAGGGAATAGTAACTAATAGCCAGAGTGTAGGTTTAGAACCACCTTCAGTCGATTCTCATTCACTGACTATGACTGGTGTGAAATTAGTGATGCAGTCTGATGTGAAAGAGCCGCCAAGCTTTCGTGGAGATGGCACAGATAAACTTTCTATCCACAAATGGGAAGAACAAATTGATGTCTATCTAAGAAAGAGAGGTGTGCCCACAGGAGAGCAGGCTCAGGAAATGATGTCAAGACTTGGAGGGAGAGCAAGAGACATAATTAAAGTCACTTTACGCAGTAACCCATCTTTAAAACCTGGTGAAGACCCAAGAGTAATCATCGACATTCTAAAGCAACACTTTAGTGAACTGACATATTCTGCAATGCCACTCGCTGACTTCTATAGTACTCTACCTACAGTGAGAGAGAACGCAATGGATTACTGGATTCGTTTGAATAAAGCTGTTGATGTGGCAGAGGACTGTTTGAAGAGGCAGGGACGCAACCTTGAGGATCCGAGTAAAGAGGTAACAATGATGTTCGTCAAACACTGCCCAGACCCAGCCCTCTCTGCTATGTTGAAGTTCAAAACTGCAGACAAGTGGAAAGCCAGTGAGATTCAGGAACGCCTTGATGATCATCAGACCCAACTGAGGATTCAGCAGCAACGGGCCAGATCGAGACGTTCAGGAGTAGAAAGGTATGCTACTGCGAATGTGCAGGCTGCTGCAATTGATGAATCTACCCAGGTGCATGCTTCAGTGAGGTCACAAAATCAGATGGAAGTTGCAGGTGATGTTAGCACCATTTCTGATAATACCAGCTTGCAAAGTCTCATTGCTCAACTTGATTGTTTATTAAAGCAAAATCACCAAGCAGCAGTTCAGACCCCATACATGTCAAGCGGACCTCAGCCATTCCGAAAGCCGTGTAGAGTTTGTAAAGCAACTGATCACTCTACTACAATGCATTGCAGACGAGATGGATTGTGTTTATCTTGCTTTAAGGCAGGACATTGGAAGAGAGAGTGTCGCAAGCCAGTATCTGGAGCCAGTGGTCCTAATATGCATACAAGCCAGGGGCGGCCACCGTTAAACTAACAGACCTGCATATGGAGAGGGGATGTGCGGGTGGACAAAATCAAACCCTCAACCAAAAAGATGTTGACTGGGAGTTATGGTATGAGAACACATCCACAGCCAAACCTGGAGGTATTCAAGTAGTCGTACAGAATTCACAGAGAATTGAATTATTTAGCGAACTGTTTTATGCTCCAGTGATTGTGAATAAAACTTTCAGAGTCAAGGGAATGCTAGACTCCGGCTCCATGACATGTACGGTAAACGAAGACACAGCATCTCGGATGCTGAAAACATTATCACTAAAGAAAAAGAGTTGAGTGAGCAAGTCATCCTGATTGGTTGTGGGGGTCATCAAACTCACCCTAAATGTGCGTATGAAATGGAGATCGAAGTGTATGGTATCCAGTGTACTGTCCCCATTCTTGTCATTCCAGGGCAGAAAGATGACCTTATCCTTGGGTCTAATGTCATAAAGTACCTCATGCATGAGATGAAAGGCAGCAATGATTATTGGAGGTTGACTGCTCAGAACTGTGACATGTCAGAGTCCCCTGACACTTCTCAATTTCTTGACATGATGGCAGGAGTGACAAGATGGCAGGGTGCTGAAATCCTCAGTAAATTCGGAACTGTAAAGCTGACTCAGGCTGTAACACTCTTGGCTAGACACGAGCACCTTTTATGGGGCAGACTACCGAAAAACACCCTCATGTCCCCAGGAAGCACTGTGATTGTCGAACCCACATCTTCGAAGTCCATGCCTCGAAATATTCTAGTTGGTCGGCTTATTACACCTATGTGGGGTGATGGATATATCCCCATGAAGATAATGAACCTCTCTGATCAGCCTGTGACTTTGAAGAGGAATTGCAAGCTGGCGGATGCGTCACCCTGTGTGGCTGTTGAAGATTTCATGGTCTTCCAGAACACCAGTCAGGTTGAGACCATGGATCATCTAGCAGCTTGTCTTGAATCAAACTCTAAGGATTTTGAGGAGAAGCTTACAAATGTTGGCCTGAAGAGGATAGATATCGACTCCTGTCAGGTCAGTCACTCTACTAAACAAGAGTTAGTTCAGCTTTTAGTTAGCTATAATGATATCTTCTCAAAACATGCTTTGGATTGCGGTGAGGCAAAAGGCTTCTCTCATCACATTCGCCTGGTTGATGAACGACCATTTCGTCTTCCTTACCGGAGAGTCCCACCAGCTCATTACCAAAAACTGAGGCAAGCGCTGACAGAAATGGAAGATCAGGGCATAATAAGAAAATCCACCAGTGAATTTGCTTCACCATTGGTAATGGTATGGAAAAAAGACGGTAGTTTGAGAATCTGCACCGATTTTAGGTGGCTCAATGCTAGGACTCTAAAGGATGTGCACCCACTGCCGCATCAGTCAGATTGTTTGGCATCTTTAGGCGGGAATGTCTTCTTCAGCACTATGGACCTGACGTCAGGTTTTTATAATAAACCTATGCACGAGGAAGACAAAAAATACACAGCATTCATCACACCACTTGGCTTACATGAATACAATCGTATGCCACAAGGCCTATGCAATAGCCCCGCCTCATTTATGAGGATGATGCTGAGTATATTTGGTGACCTGAACTTCACCCAACTATTGTGCTACTTGGATGACCTACTAGTATTTGCAGCTACTGAGAAGGAAGCTTTGAGTAGGCTAGAAGTAGTGTTCCAAAGACTTCGCCAGCACAATCTGAAGCTGAGCCCGAAAAAGTGTCACCTTCTGCGAACTTCTGTGAGATTTTTGGGGCATGTCATCGAAGGGGGTGGAGTTGCTGTAGACCCAGAAAAGGTGGATGTAATCTCCCGCATGACCAAGTCTGATCTTATGGAAGATGACGGAGTTACTCCTTCAGTAAAAAGAATTAAGTCTTTTCTGGGAATGATTCCAGCATCAAGTCTGGACATGTTACCGGAACTCTCACTGCATGAACTTCAACAGAGACAGGAACAAGATCCTAGCATAGCTGTAGTTGTTCCTTTTGTGACTCGCAGGAGAAGACCTTCCAGGCGAGAAAAGGCAAACTTCAACCCGAGTGCACTTTCTCTCAGTAAGCAGTGGGATAGACTTACATCTTTGAATGGCATACTCTATCGAGTAATAAAAGATCCAATGAGCAAGCAGAAGCGATACCAGTATGTGCTTCCCCAGAGTCTTAAGGCCGAAGCATTGAGTGGCATTCACAATCTTGCGGGACACCAAGGCCAAGCAAGAACACTTCATTTAGCAAGGCAGCGATTCTATTGGCCTAAGATGGAACAAGACATCAAGTCCTATGTCAAATGTTGCCAAAGATGTATTCTCGCTAAATCACCTGAACCATCCGCTAGAGCCCCATTGGAAAGTATCAGAACTTCAGCACCCATGGAACTGGTATGCTTGGATTTTTGGAGTGCAGAAGACTCTAAACAAAACTCTGTTGATGTGTTGGTGGTTACAGACCACTTCACGAAATTAGCCCATGCATTTCCATGTGACAATCAGACAGCTAAGCAGGTGGCCAGAAAGTTGTGGGATCACGTTTTCTGTGTTTACGGATTTCCTGAACGTATACACACAGATCAAGGTGCTAATTTTGAGAGTGGTTTGAACGCAGAGTTACTTAAGTTGTCAGGAGTTGTTAAATCACATACCACAGCATACCATCCAATGGGGAACGGAGGAACTGAACGATTTAATAGGACTCTAGGTGCTATGCTGCGTTCCTTGCCATTGAAAGCTAAACATCAGTGGCCCCAACAAATTCAGTCCCTCACATTTGCTTATAATGCCACTGTGCATGAAACAACTGGGTTTCCTCCCTTTTACCTTATGTTTGGCCGCATGCCAAGACTTCCTGTAGACGTGATGTTTAAACAGGTGCTTCGAGAACCTGTGGTTGTGGACTATAGTAGTCACGCCAAGACTCTACTTACTCATCTTCAGGAAGCAGCAACCATCGCACAGCAGCATTCTGCGAAAGAGCAACAAAAACAAGCTCAGGGCTATAACAAAAGAGTAAAGGGCACTCATTTGAATGTTGGAGACCGTGTACTGATAGCTAATAAGGGAGAGAGAGGGGGAAGAGAAAACTTGCCGATAAGTGGGAGGCAAACGTCTTCGTAGTTATCAACCGGAACCCTCAGACACATACCTATGTGGTGCAAGATGAGAAAGGAGCTAAGAGAGTTGTACATCGCAATCTCTTATTGGACATTAGTTTTTTACCTGTTCAGGAGGAACTTGGAGGAACCCATAATCCAGATCTCGATGACTGCGATGATGAGCAGGAGTCTGTCGCCAACTCGCAACCCCAGGATCTTGCAGATTGTTCAGAGAGTGAAAGTTCGGAGAGACGAACAAGCCTTTGGGTGCTAGATGAAACAGAACATTCTCTGGGACAGAGTTCACAAAGTGAAACTGGATCTGTGCAGTTCGGAGAACAGCAGACTCAAGGTGATGATTGTTCTGAGAAGTCCTCTAAGGATGAGAGTCATATAACAGAACCTCGCAGTGGTCAGATGGACTGTTTCAATCTTGATAGTGACATTACCACTCCTATTATGGAGACAAGAGACACGTCTCAGACAGAACAGCCAAATCACGTGACTGAAGACCGAGACACCCAGGGTGTAGAAAATACTCAAGAAAGAGTCACACGTGCTGGTAGAGTGGTCAAAAAAGTAAATCGTCTTATTGAATCTATGGTACAGAGACAAACCATTAAATCAATTACAAATACTTTGGGTAGGAAGTCCCAGTCATTACTCACCTTGTTTTAGAGTTATTTTATCGTCCAAGTTCAGATCTTCTTATATATTCTGCTGATATAGCCGTATCCCTATGATTGTAGACCAATTCATGTAACATGATTTATAAAAGTGCGATACAGTTGATTTAAGGAGTCGTGATTTGTAACCTGGTATGGTGTAAAAGGCATCATTTTATTCTGGGAGTTAATTAATTTTTATTTATTAAGGCTTGATCACCCTTGAATTTCTCTCAACCTTTTTAGAAGGTAGCATATTCAAGCTGAAATAGGTGAAGAGACATTTTTGGATACTTTGATCAAATGTGTAAGTGAAACCAATTAAATCTTAAGGGATTTTGGTGAATTCAGAAGGGGGTGAATGTAGCAGGTGTTGATTTATAATTAGTTTTTTTTTTATTATTATTCACGCAAAATCCTAGTTTTTCTGTTGGTAATGAATATATGTTTATATGTGAGAAAAGGCGAAATGCTTTATTATTTGATGAGTCGCACACGCGACGCCGTCGTGACATCATTGGCGCACTGCGCGCTCTTGCTTCAGTCCGCATGAGGTCTGAGCAGAGCCAGGTATGCGTTTGGGTTGATCCTGTTCAGAAATGTGTTAAAAGATAATTAATCACTATTCATTTGATCTGTGTATCGTTATGATGTTTAAATGAGTTACATGAATGTGTTGTCCTTCGTTAGAGATGAGTTTAAAGACATTTTACCTGTGAAAATGTAGTTTTAATCGGAAATGCAGTGTGCCGTTGTCAGCATTGAAGTTAGCCTGCGTAGACTAGCCTGTGACATGTGACTGCTGATATTTCTCTTCTTTGTGTGAATGTTTAGAAGGAGCAGGCAAGATTGTACATCGAATAATTAACTGCATGTTTTCTACGTATGCAGGTACAGTTTTTTGTGTTTTCATGATTTTTCTTTGTGTGTTCAAATTTGAATTGTTTATACGTGTAGCAAAAGTTATTAATTTAAGCACAATAAACTATGTATAATTAATGGTTATTAATTACACATACTTTATACACTTCTCTGAAACAGCCGAGTCGAAAATAAACCGAACTAATGCCCTCGTCCAGCGAGTATTAGCCGCTTTTATTCTAACTCTAAGAAAAATCAACTTCCTAGCCTTGAAAATTAATCTTTCCCACTGTAATTGGCTAAGTTACAGGACTGGATCAGTTTTGTAACGAAATCAAAACAGTTTAAGTGACGTGATGTTTGTGAGCAAGGAACACAGTAAGAAATTCATTTGTGAATACAAAATGCGGGTTTATTGAATACGTAAAAGGGGAAAATAAACACCAGCTAGCAAATAAGAACACTAAACAGACAACACATAAAACAAAGCAAGGGAGAGGGAGAGAGAGAGTGAATGAGGAGGAGAGAGAGAGTAGACTGGCAATCTTTTACATCAGCACAACCAAATCATCAGAAAAACCTGAATCTCCTTGACCTACAAGGGGCACAGCTTCCTTATTGCATCTAATAGTTAAACGGTTACTTGCATAATGGTTTCCTTTTGTGTGGTGCTTACGCAAGGGTCCAGATGCCAGCTCAAAGGTAGTCCTGATGATTTGCTGGAAATAGAGCCTTCGTTGTTCCATTGCTCGGCTGATCGGATGGTCACAAAGGGGCTGAGGTGTAGATGCCCGGATAGAAAGAGAGAGTTCGGCCTCATGCTGGGGGAAACCGCATGTGGCTGGGCCACGGGGTTTGCCCCACGGCCTTTCCGTGGAGGACCTCCACGATAACTATCTGAAGATCTTTCGGAAGAAGAGGAGAAGAGAAGAGAGGGCCGGAACGGGGTGTGAGCCTTTAAAGTCTGGACAGAGTCACACCTTCCCAAGTAGTTCCGACCAATGAGAAACTGGTTTGAAACTGGGTCTTCGTTTTATGGCCCTTTGTTTCAGAGAAATGTCAGTTTGCATATTTAAATCAATAGGGGTTCAGGCCAGAAATACTAAAGATTATTAGAACGTTAATATGTTGCACCGGTATCCGGATCTACTACACAGCATCTTTCAGAAAATCTATATACGAGTCAAAAGAGACCAAACATGGCATATACTGTATGCGGTTACATTAGCTTTCTATCAAGACACAAGCATAAAACGGTTATAAAGTAAGAAATTTAAAGTAAGGAAGACAAAGGACATGGACAGTCGTAATATACACACACTGATATATGGGCTATGTGTCTTCGTTCACAGAAACGTTTGTCTGTGAATGAAATAGAGAAGAGTCCATTTCTATGAGCATTGTGTCTTTCCTATGGGGGGAAGTGAGTGAAGAAAAACAGTCTGCCTGCATAGTTGCAGATTCTCCGGCATAGTTTTACATCGTAAACTGACATTATCAGTGGTTGCTAGAAGCGTCCTGGTTGAGACTTTGTCACCCACTGTTGGGTTGGGTGAGGGGAAGTCTGCTTCTTTGTTAATTGAATAAACCACTGATTTGGTTAAATCTAATGAACCATTGTCTGATTGGTCCCTACCCTACATATCCCCCCCCGTCAAACGTTGTTGTCCATCCAATAGACAACAGCGATCGACGTTAAAGGGGTAGAGCGATCAGACATGCACCTGCCATTCATGGCTGGAAGAGAACGTCAGGCATCGTAGTGATGTAAGTTGTAGCAAGGTGCGGGTCCTTGAGCGTGTGCAGCAGTTGTCGGGGCCGTGTCACCTGTCATCCTGATGTTGGTCTAGGTCAGGTGGTTGGTTCAGGTGCTGTTATCTAGTAGGCTGTCTGTAGTGCCTGCGGTTTGGAATAGCTGGTTGGACTCTCACTTGTGAGAGGGCAGGCGGTTCCTGGGGTCGCAGGGAATTTTTAGGGAGATTTGTAGTGTGAAGAGAGTTCAGGCTGCGCTAGTGAAGGTGGTAGGAGGGCAGCAGGTGTTTGTTAGCCCTCTGTTCTGCTCGAACTTCACCACAAATCTGATGTTAACAGTGTCACTTCTGTCTTGTAGCGTCACTGACTTGAGTTTGCCTGATTTGTGTTGGTAGGAGTTTTGTTGCTGGGCATGTGAGCTGTTACTCGGTCCAACATTGTCTGGCTGCTCCTGGGGTGTCAACTGCTTTGCAGGATGCTCCTCCCTTGGAGGAGTCTGATGCTGTGTTGCATTGTGCAAGGAGTCAGCAGTTTGTCCCTTTCAATATTTCTCACTTGAGTTTGTTCAAGGAGGTCCTTTGCTAGTGTTAGCAGCTCCTGTAACTAGGTGTGTCCAGCTGTCCACATGCAGCCTCCATTTGGCACCTGTGTGAAGGTTGTAGGGGAGGATGTTGTGGTGGACTGCTGTAGGACATACCATGGGGTACATAGGATGAGGATATCCTTTTGCATGGCTTCTCCCAGTGGTGTTTTGTACCTGGGCTGTCGCAATGGCAACAGTGTCGCGCGGGTCTTGTGTCTCTATATCCAGCTGCTCTCCTTGTTCCGCAGCGGTCTCAGACCTTAAAAGTTAAGCTTTTCGAGTCTCAGTCTCTAGCCGATCTGTGGGGCATTGAGCATGTGTCTGCTCCTTGCGGGATTTTGTTTGGTGACCAGTGAAGTGAAGTTGTTTTACTCTCTGGTTGAGACCCATAAGGTGGCTAAGGTGGTGATAGCCTTGTTCGGCCCAAGGTAGCTGTAACTCTGGGTCAGGTGTCATTGGTCCCCTTCTCTCCTTGTTCAGTGGCATTTTCCTCAGGTGCTGTGGGGGGGAACAGTGTTCCTCGCACTGGCTAGTCAGTGTTCAGGTCGCCCATCTGGGAGGATAGGCTGAGCCTCTGTGAAGTGTTGCCATTTTCACAGTGAGGGTAGAAGTAAGAGACTAATGCACCACCCTGAAGAGTCCGGAGTTATAGGCTTAATGGTTCAGCTAGCGATATAACATACAGCTTGTTGTTTCAGACATGGTTTGCTAGTGAAGTGTCTTCTATGATTAATGCATTAACTGTGGATGTTAGGGTGCTAATATTTTGCGGTTCTGAGAATCCCTTTTGTATGGCGTAGCTGAGATCTAATAAATGACTTAAGATGGTTCTTATGGTCAAAGTATTCCTCAGAATCTCCTGATGGCTAGCAACAGGCTGAATCTCTTATAATGTAAACGGGAAGGAGGACAGTTTCCTATTTGGATTATGCTTGTTACCATTGTGCCTAAACCACAGTTATGCCCTTGTAATCACTAAGATTACTTGTGTAGGAGGGTCACAGAACTCGGTGCACCCATGGAGAATAAGCAGAATCATAAATGAAAGTGCCTCTGGTTCCCCCTAGCTCTATGGAGAGGTGAGACGACTCTTGAGTAAAAGAGGGGGATGTAAATAACTCAGGCAAGTAATAAATGAGTGAATAGCTGAGTGCTATCATCATTAGGAGAAAGCTTAAATAAGTGATTCAAACAATGCAGTGACCAGAAGTTGAAAAACTCAATAGCACTCTTGATTCACTATTGGGTTTGCTTTGATCCTCACCATAGCTGGTCACTGCTGCTGCATGTTCAAGACCATTCTATGGGTGTGTCCTTCCATAAAGTTTAGACAAAGTGCTATTAACGGTTCCCTATATCTATAAAATTCTTCTCTCCTTAAGCAGTTTACATGTGATTAAATTTAGATTTAATTAAGTAACTGCAGATTTAGTTGAAGCACGAGGGGATACAACTAAAATAGTGAAGGTGACTTAGCTGAGAAGACTTAAAGTGAGGGACTAAGTAGTAAGGGTTCAGGAAAAGTATATATATAAATATATTCCAAAATATATTTATATATACATATAGAACACTTTGCACTGCATGCCTACAAGCTGTAGTTAAAAGCTTCAAGTGAATGATGATAACTGCTAGCTGTTGACGCTATTGGTTAACTTAGCCTAAGCTAAAACTGGTCCTTGTTAGCTTGACCGGCTCAGGTGGTGTGCTTACAATCTGGTGTCATGACGTGTGCGTTCTCTGGAGTTTTTGTGTCCTTTGACAAGTCTTCGTCATGGGAAACAATGCACATTAATGTCAATTTGAACAGAGTGTAGCAAATGTCTGTAGGCTTTGGAAGGCTAGTCTGTTAGCAATTGAGTCTTCTGTTTAAGATTTCAATTCAAGTGGCCAAATCATAAATTCACTGTCACACACTTGCTTCTTTCCAGCATGTGTTTCCACCTACTTAAAATGTGAGTCCTGTGCTGACTTGCGCTGAGGCCCTACCGGGGCCTTCAGGTGCTAACTTGATCCTTTGAGTTTGGTAGATCAGTGTCATTGAGATCTTATGAACCCCTTTCTGAGGTGGCCTTGTGGTCGCGAAAGGCTCTCGGTGTCAGGTCACACAGTTGTTGCACAGGCATTGAGTGGGGCAGGCCAGAATGCCTAAACCGGTGACTTGCAGACGGAAGGCTGTTTGGAGGAAAAGCTTGCAAAGCCGGTGTCCTCCTCCTTCGCAGGTTCTTTATGAGCTCCGAAGTAAGCTTGTTGAGGTCTGTGATGGGGAAGTTTCATGCCGGCCCTGTTTGGAGGCTAGGGCAACAAAAATTTCTAAAGTTCAGACTGTAGGTCTGCAGTTTCCTTCGTGCTGGCTTGCCTTAGCAGCTGGCAGTCCTACTGGATGTGTCCTGGCTGTCAACCCAGGAAGTGTTGCGCCTCTAGGCAAGAAGTGACCCAGAGCAGACAGTCTATCTTGGTAGTTCAGGACTGCAATGTCTCAAATGTCTCACCAGTAGGCATGGACAACGTTGTCTCCTGCAGGTTTTGTTGTGAATGCAGGGATGTCTCATTTGGTTGAGATCTTTGAGTGTCACTTCATGTGCTGTTTCCGGGCTCATCTGAATGAATCCTTTTCCTTCTGTCACTGCTGAAGTTTTCAGGAAGTTGACTTGTGGGGTGTCAGGTAGAAAGGTTTGACTCCCCCCTTTTGTGTCTTGTACGGGGGTGAGTTGGATTGCACTGCTGGATCTGTGACAGGCAGCGGGGTGTCTTTTACTTGAGTCTATGCACAGTCTGTAAGACTGTTTCAGTTCTTTCTGGACCATGTTGAGCTCCTTCCGAAGGTTGCAGAATTGCTGAGACCAGGTTTGGACTTCAGCTCTGGCTGCATGCAGAGGGTTTCTATGGCCGTAGCTCTAATGTCTCTCACATTAAAATGTATATATATATATATATATATATATATATGTGCTGTTTTGACAGCGCTTTGTGTGGAACTGTTCTCTTTCCAAGTCTTTCGGGTGACCTTTTCAAGCTGTTTCCTGTGTCCGGTAGCTGTTAGAGCTTCCTGAAGACTGGCGATTTCTTCCTGTTTCTCCATCTTGTCTGGTTCTTTGAATCTGTTCTGTTCCTTCTCGTGCTGGGCAGGTGTCAGTTCCTGGTTGTCCCGGCTGGGCGTAAAGTGTCCATTTGTGTCACCGTTCTGCTGTTCCTTTCTTGACTGTTGCAGGACTTTGGCTGCTGTAGGCTGAAGGATGTCCATTGCAGTGCTCTGCCAGGTCTACAAGGTGGTACTGGCAGATGGCAGTGCTAGCTGTCTGACACACTGGGTCACTTGTGGAGACACAGGAGAGAGAGGCAGAGGGCAAATGCAAGTACAGACAAAGGTGGTAAGCTGTCCATTTGAATAAGGGTTCTGTAAGCCAGATAATGTGTGAATAGCCGGTGAGGGACAGCTAGTCTTGAGATTTTGTGCAGGTGACCACCAAGAGGTTTGAGTAATTTTGCATGGGTCAGCTAATGACTGTGCTGTACGTGTGGTACGTTATTACTCAGCGCAGTGATGGTTCTTAGTGTTGGTCATTATGAGAGTATCAAAAATAAAATGAAATAAAGGCAGGAAGAGAAAGAAAGAGAAAGAAAGGCTTTCCTTATTTAGTTTGAGCTAGGGAATATGATTAAAGCAGTTGTCACTTGTGGGTGAGGCTGCATTAGGCTCATAAACCTAGGGTTAGATTATTAACTAAACTAACACACACTAAGTACTCCGAGGTCAGAAAGACAAAAGAAACAAGGGGAAGCATTTCCCGTTCTGTCTGGCACCTCCTTTGTGTTCGGCAATCAATGCATTTTCAGCATACAAGGCCTGGCCTTGAAGATTGCGAAGGGGCAGAGAGGTAACACAGATTTAGGGCTGCTAATATCCTGCATACTCTTTAGGGGAACAACAGCGGCTACACTGCTGTAATCCCACGCAAGGAGGGAAATTAGTGATGGTAAAAATAACTAAAGTAAGGTAAAAGTCAAGGTTAGAAATGTCCTTATAGCTCCAGAAGACTGAAGGAAAGTTATATAGGCAGCCTGATTTAATTACATTTCTAATGTAATTCAATTCAGGGTAGCTGAATAGGAAAATTCAGTCTGAAACAAAGGTAAATCAATGACTAAATATAGAGAAATAAAGTCAAAATAAAAGTAAAAGTAGGGTGTCCTTATAGCTATAGGAACCTAAAGGAGAGTGTTTATAAGCCCGCTAATTCAATTAAATTTTAAAATTTAATTAACTTTGCCCTGGCTAAATGAAACACATCTAGATGAAATAAGGAATGACCAAAAATCAAATTTTAGACAACACCCAAAAGAAAAAGGGGTATATGGTTTTCTGCAGAGGATGAAACCAAGTGTGAGGGAGTGTTCGTTTGACTGGTTGTATCGTGCCCGGGTCAGTGTGTGGCAGGTTGGAGATGGGCTCCATGTGTTAGTAGTCCAGACACCTTCTACCTTCTCACGTCATGTCATGCTGCATGCTGGCCATGGATGCTGCCTGTTTAGGTGGCTTGGGTGTCATGGTGTGTTGTGGGCATGCTATGCTTTCACCCCCCTTGTCAGTGGGGGCAACACAAGCTGTGGCGCTGTGGTGCCTTCAGGGACATACTGAAGCATGATGAGTCCCACATTAGCATGTATGTGAAGTCCTTTGGCATTGTAAGGCATGGAGCATAAGTGAGCTTGAAAGTTAGGATCGGGTGGCTGGAGGGGTTTGAGAGGTGGTTTGTTTTGAAACCTTAGTCTGGTGTTAGAGGCTTACAGTCCATTTATGCCACTCAGTCCTTAGGTGTCTGACGTGAAAGCATGACAGCAACAGTCTTTGGCTGATCAGTGGTGACCTTGAGTCCTGATGGAAGTTGAGACTGTGTTCTAGTTTTAGATGGGATTTCACTTGTGTAGGGCCCGTGATGTTGTGGGCCCAGTCGAAGGTGATCTCTATAGGCTGACAAGTGTCTGTGACTCTGGTCTGAATCATGTGTCAGGAGATCGTTTCCCCTGTAGTCCAGCTGCTTTAGGCTGTGGTTACATCAGGGGAATCTGAAAGTGGGAAAAATCAATAGCACTAGTGATCACAGTGGCGTTCCCACACTCTGGTTGGTCGTGGCTGCTGCGTGTTCAGCTCCTTCCTCGGCCAAGCCATGTGTGGGGCACCGCGTGAAGTGTAGTCAGAGTGCTATTGAATATTTTCCTCAACTATAAGTTCTTGTGTTGAGCTCCACAATCCCTTCTATCTGCGTGCGCATGGCTGTATTTTGTTCCTAACTATCTCCTGTTGAAGTTGTGAGGTAGTTTGGATGGAACTAGAGTGCTGCTTTAACATTGTCAGACTGTTGGTTGGCATCATCGCTGAGGGTGGTCGTAAGCAGGTACTGCCAGTCTTGTGTGGTTGCTTCAGCTGCAGATGTGTTGCAGGTAATCACTACATTGTGGCCCCCCCGTGGGGTTTGCAGTGAGTGTGGAGATGTTTCTAGCCAGCTTATCAAAGTCTTTGAGTCATGCCATGGCTGGTGGCCAGGGTCCTTTGAATGGGCTCCCACCCCACTTGCTGCTGATGGGGGCTATTGGGGTGCTGGCTGGTGCAGTCCTTAGCAGAGGGCTCTCACCTCTGTTTCCTTTGAAGAGCCTTTTCAGTCTATGCTCTCATTTAAGCTTGTTGCAGCTTATCATACGGTCCATCTCAGGTTTCTTTTCAGTCGTTCTCTGCTCACTGTCTACGTGGATGTCCGTGAACTTGCAGTCCTTTGCATCCTCCTGTAGCTCTTTGGTCTTGTTCTGGTCCTTGGTCTCCTGTGTTGTGGGCTGGTGTAGCTGGCTTTGAGCTTGGCTTTGGCTCCGCCGAGCCACCTTGGCCTGGAGCTTTAGCTCTGCTGCTGCTTGCTCCAGATTAGCGATGTCTTTTCCACTCAACCTTGCTTGGATGATGACATTGTAGACTAGTTCCCTGGTGATCATGGCCAGCTCCTTGTAGCTGTAGCTCTGGATCAGGTTGGGGCTATCGGCCGATTCTGTTGATCATCCCGCTGTGCTGGCTGAGGTACTGTGGATCGCATTGGTCATGGTGCTCGGCCAGGCATCCAGGTGGTCCCAGTGGTCTGCAGGGCTGGATGCTTGGGCATACTGTCTCACTGGTGGCGAGAGAAAAAACAGCACAGCACAAAAGGACACCAATGCAAGTATAGACGTATTTAACAAGCTACGATACCATACAGTTTGATTGGCTGTGCAATTTGATTAACTGATGCAGTCAGTAAGGGAGGATGCGTGGGGTGGACATGCGTCATCTTGTCTGCAGTGTGCAGGTGGTAGTGTACTGCCGGAAGGTAAACTGAATAATGATTGTGGCGGGTGTGGTAGCCAAGGGGGTCACTTCCTGACTCTATGGCTGCACCGTTTGTAAGTCTATTATTCAGTTTCTCTGATGATTCTCACTGGTTTGGTATCTATGCATAGTGAAAAACAAACAGAAGAAAATGACAGAGCAAAACAAACCAAAGAAGTAAAAATAAAATAAAATAAAATAAATAAATAACAACAAAAATTCAACCAGGAGAGACCGCAAAGGTCGGACCAAGGTTAATATAGAGGAAAAGTTTGGGAAAAGCAGGGGCTAGACTTTCTACCATGGTTTTGTCAGGGCCTTCAGAGAGGGGGCGCTGTTGAGGTATAGTGCCTAGGGATGTGGAAAGGGAGATAGCAGGGCCTATCAGACGTATCTGAAGCATAGAGGTTCTCTAGTACTCTTTGGGAGCTTAGATTGAGTAAATAGGGCTTAGGTGCTATGTGCTGGCAAGGTGGTGAGTTGAGGCCAACCTGGTGAAATCCTGTGACCGAGCCATCCCCAGACCACCCCCCCGACACACAACTGCAGGGACCTCAGATCACTCCCGCTCACAGCACTCGGCAGCGATCGCTCAAACAGCCTTGACCTTTTGCACAATGAGCCGCACTCAAGTGAGGGAAGGTCAACGACCAGCTGACACAGCCAAAATTGGGTTTCGCCTGGGGGATCTGGAGTTGCATAGGCCGGCAAAGTGGGGGCGCGCTCCCCACTAAGATGGGCACATGATGCATGGAACCACCCCAGGGTAATTAACCAAAGTTGCCCTAGTGTGTCAGTTGATATGGTTGATACAACACTTGAGGTACCACATTGCTGATGTCAGCTGCGCGTCGCTTTCCGGAGTACAGGGGAAGGAGGTATCTAGGGCACCCCCCAGAGGGTGTCGGGTGCGTCCGGCAAGAGGACTACGGTCCCCGGGCCCCACCAGCCAACGCTTCACCACCCAGGCACAAAGGAGGGCTTCCTAATAGGACACACTGAGAGAAGGAACAAGGGTTAAATGATAAGATAAGTAGCTTGATGCTAATTGTTGAGGGGGTAAGAGATTTCATTCAAAGGTCACTAGTGAACTGGCTACTTTGAAGAGCAACATTATTTGAGCTACTGTAATCCTACACCCTAGGAATGGGAAATGAGAGGGAAGTAAAATTGAAGTTGACCTTAAAATTAACTTCATGAGGGGTAAATCAAAATCAATAGAAATAAAAGTAGATGAGAGAGGTCCTAATTGCTTAGGGAGCATCAATGGAAATAGAAAATAAACAAATGGGTTTGGATTAGATTTAGATTTTTTTCTAAATGGAATCCATTGTGCCAAATGATTATTCAGGCTAAACCAATTAAAATAGAAAAACAAAATCCCAAAAGCAAAATAAATGCCTAAATTAAACTAAATAAATGAATGAGGGGGTAACAATAAAGAAAACAAAAAAATAAAAAAATAAAAAAAAATAGAATAACACAGATAGACCAGTAGTGGAACAACAGTGTTGAGAACAGACAGAGGGTGAAACTGAGAACGGAGGTGTGGCTAGAGAAGACTGGTTACATCTTACACTCACACTGTGTCTAAATTATCAGTTATCAGTTGAGGAAAAAGGCTTAGCTTATCGGCGTGTGGATGTGCTAATGAGTTAGCCTATGCTACACGCATGGGTCTGTTTACATGCAGGTCTGTGACGTGGGCGCTGACGTGAGTTTGACTGGGGAAAGAAAAAAACAACAACAATGGTTTTCCATGTTGCTAAGGAGACAGATGTAATCTCACCCCCCAGTGTGCACAAAGCTTGTGGGTGAAGGGTGCGAGCATATTTCTAGAATCTTTTCAGCAGTCAGTCCTGACGCGACACACACAACTTAATTCCAAAACTTCAACAGCAGGCTCGCGTCACAGACCGTGGTGGAAGGCTGATTCTGTCGAACCAGTGTTCCACCAGTCAAGCAATGTTCATATTCATCACGTCAATGTCTTTGACTACAATGAGACACATCTGTAAACGGAATATCTTACTGGAAAAATGAGTACGCTCATTTTTCAAACACAGGTTTTGCGCTGGGATTTCTTTGTCAGCGAAATACACTTTAAGCAGCTGTTCTGAAAAGATTTGCTCTGATCACAGCAGTCTTATACAATGTATAGAACATGAAGATTTGGGGGGTTTCCTCACCCAATCTCGGGCATTTACTTTCATATCTTACAACACACTGTGATTAAGGCTTATGTTTATCATGAGAGCGCTTAACAAAGACTTAAATAATCACTGTTGAAAATAATTGATATCCAAAGTGACGTCAATGCCCAAATCGAATATAATTCAACTGGATTCACAAGAACCTGATGTTTACAGCATTTGACGTCAATTTGATACAAATTCTAAATTACATTGCTGGCCTGGGGCCATCGCGGGTGGCAAAACTATTGATCTCAGCAGATCTCACAAGCAGCACGCGAGCTTTGCCTTGCGCGGCGTGCGGTCGGATTAATTTTTTTGCGCGGACACAGAGTTGCACACTGTAATACATAAAACAAACACACAATGGGGTTTCACCGTCATACCTTTAACTTGATCAAGATTTGATTCACATTTCCCTTCTAACGTTTGTCATCTGTCGTCTGATTCATTTAAGAATGTTAAAATTTAACATTAAGGTACACAAAACCAGAACGGCATCCTTCCGTCTCCCGGCTTCCTTTAGACATAAGTCGTCTATTGTCATCTATTATTAAAATTAATAAAGCAAAACAACATCCTTCTTGTCCAAGGAGAAAACGAGAAAGTTATACATTAGGTAGCAAAGCTAATGTTTTAACTCGGGAAAATGGGTATAGCCAGCGAAAACACTGGAAGTGCAATGTATCGATATTGGGCTATACATTTTTTTTATTTGGCCGATATAAGGTCGTTCAGACTAACGTTACCTTCTTCGCATTATGGCGGTATCAAATTAAAATTACTTAGCTGTCATTAACAGTGGGTCTGTCTCGGTACCGTAATTCTCATGACTCTCGCTGCAAGGAATTTTTTCATCTTACGGGGTCATGTAGATTGCAGTTACTTAACTTCATCAACAGGTTTCTGAATAGAAAAACTCAGGTACTGTCTCAGCGCCGTAATGCTAGTGAGACTCACTATAAGGAATTTTTTTCATCTCATAGGGTCACATAAATTACAGTTAATTTTAGCCGTCATTAACATTGACTGATTTTCTGGATAGAAAGACTCAGTCTGTCTCGGCGCAGACTAACTGCATTCTGCATTCTTAAAACAAAACGAAAGGAGCGGGTCTCATTTCGCTCGGCGCGCGTTACACACAGATGTAGACACGGAATGAACTTATACTGGGTTTGCTCACAAACACGTTTAAAACTGCTCCCGCATTCTCCACCAAAAATGTAGCAAAAGTTATTAATTTAAGCACAATAAACTATGTATAATTAATGGTTATTAATTACACATAATTTATACACTTCTCTGAAACAGCCGAGTCGAAAATAAACCGAACTAATGCCCTCGTCCAGCGAGTATTAGCCGCTTTTATTCTAACTCTAAGAAAAATCAACTTCCTAGCCTTGAAAATTAATCTTTCCCACTGTAATTGGCTAAGTTACAGGACTGGATCAGTTTTGTAACGAAATCAAAACAGTTTAAGTGACGTGATGTTTGTGAGCAAGGAACACAGTAAGAAATTCATTTGTGAATACAAAATGCGGGTTTATTGAATACGTAAAAGGGGAAAATAAACACTAGCTAGCAAATAAGAACACTAAACAGACAACTCATAAAACAAAGCAAGGGAGAGGGAGAGAGAGAGTGAGTGAGGAGGAGAGAGAGAGTAGACTGGCAATCTTTTACATCAGCACAACCAAATCATCAGAAAAACCTGAACCTCCTTGACCTACAAGGGGCACAGCTTCCTTATTGCATCTAATAGTTAAATGGTTACTTGCATAATGGTTTCCTTTTGTGTGGTGCTTACGCAAGGGTCCAGATGCCAGCTCAAAGGTAGTCCTGATGATTTGCTGGAAATGGACCCTCCTTTGTTCCATTGCTCGGCTGATCGGATGGTCACAAAGGGGCTGAGGTGTAGATGCCCGGATAGAAAGAGAGAGTTCGGCCTCATGCTGGGGGAAACCGCATGTGGCTGGGCCACGGGGTTTGCCCCACGGCCTTTCCGTGGAGGACCTCCACGATAACTATCTGAAGATCTTTCGGAAGAAGAGGAGAAGAGAAGAGAGGGCCGGAACGGGGTGTGAGCCCTTTAAAGTCTGGACAGAGTCACACCTTCCCAAGTAGTTCCGACCAATGAGAAGGCTGGCTTTCTCAGTGGGAGGTTTGAAACTGGGTCTTCGTTTTATGGCCCTTTGTTTCAGAGAAATGTCAGTTTGCATATTTAAATCAATAGGAGTTCAGGCCAGAAATACTAAAGATTATTAGAACGTTAATATGTTGCACCGGTATCCGGATCTACTACACAGCATCTTTCAGAAAATCTATATACGAGTCAAAAGAGACCAAACATGGCATATACTGTAAGCGGTTACATTAGCATTCTATCAAGACACAAGCATAAAACGGTTATAAAGTAAGAAATTTAAAGTAAGGAAGACAAAGGACATGGACAGTCGTAATATACACACACTGATATATGGGCTATGTGTCTTTGTTCATAGAAACGTTTGTCTGTGAACGAAATAGGAAAGAGTCCATTTCTATGAGCATTGTGCCTTTCCTATGGGGGGAAGTGAGTGAAGAAAAACAGTCTGCCTGCATAGTTACAGATTCTCCGGCATAGTTTTACATCGTAAACTGACATTATCAGTGGTTGCTAGAAGCGTCCTGGTTGAGACTTTGTCACCCACTGTTGGGTTGGGTGAGGGGAAGTCTGCTTCTTTGTTAATTGAATAAACCACTGATTTGGTTAAATCTAATGAACCATTGTCTGATTGGTCCCTACCCTACATACGTGTACAAAATGCTGTACATGTTGTTTGTATTAAGTGAAATCTTTTACACAAGATATCTTTTCCATACACAGATATGCTGTATTTGAAGTGATCATTAGTTACTAGTATTTTCTTTATGTTACTAGTACTACTGCTTGTCATGTACAAAATTCAGTTTTGTGTGCACTTGCTTCAGTCCGCATGAGGTCTGAGCAGAGCCAGAAGGAGCAGGCAAGATTGTACAACGAATAATTAACTGCATGTTTTCTACGTATGCAGAGAATACAGTATAAAAGACAACTGATGCAGCAGACTGATTCCAGTGTTTATTTCACAACGCACATCACAACGCAGAGAGGTAGTGGAGCCGTAGGGGCGAGCCGGCTACATATACACCTGCAAACACTCACACATACAAACTCGATGCATATACACGTCTATGAAAGACAAACATACAAAATAAAATGCACAAATGTATACAATTCTGATAAGAAAGACGCATGCTTTAGTTGTGTATATGTAAGTGATTTTACATGTGCATGAACTTTTCAGTGCAAACGGAAGGCATTTCAGTGTAAAAGGAAGCCGTTTGAGCGTAAACGGAAGTAGCCAGTCTATTTGCTGTGTATGTAATGATGGACAGGGATCGTGCTACAACTGAAGCAATTAGCATTCTTTTTTCTCAGAATTGCGTGAAACAAACTCGCAATTCTGACGTTTTTCTTAAAATTGTGAGATACAAACTCAAAATTCTTGTTAACGTGCAGTTCATTGAGTTGCGTTCATATTCTGGGTGCGCACTTGCCTGAACATTTTATTAATAAACTGTATTTCGAATTTTGGTTTTTATATCACTGTTTTAGTCCATAAAGACACATTAAGCATTTTCATTTTCTGTATTGAAATATTGGTGCAGACAAAAATATGAATTTTATAAATGGATAAAGACTTTATACTAAGAATGTGCTGTGTTCTCGCATTTACACGACTTTGACCAGCAGGTGTCGACAGCGTTGTGTATACTCTGCTGGCCACATCTGCTCGCCTGTGCTAGTATATATTTTACATAGATTGTATACTAAAATTGGCCTTTTTGCATCACTGTCTTCATCCATTAAGACTGAAGGATCTGATGATCCTCAAATGCAAATTGTGTGTGTTTTGCTTCACAAGAGCAAACATACATTTGTGTTGTTTTTACTTTGTTTTTTTATATTCTGTTTATTCTTCATTCCTTTATTCATTTTTAATCATTTATCATTTAATCATTTTATTATTCCATTTAATCATTTATATTAGTCATTATAGTCATTTATATATTGATTACATTGATTCATTAATTGATTAGTCATTTATATTATGTTATATTATTGTTGTTTTTAATATATATTCTTCCATTGTTGTTTAGTCTTATGACTGTGTGGTTTCAAGGGCTGTTTGTCTTCATGAATAAGTGATATGAGGAAATGTTTATGAACCTCAAGGTTTATGGGATGTTGTTGTGAAGAAGTTTGCTATAACAATACTTGTTGAATTTCTGTTCTTCAAACGAAGTCTGAGCATTGAGACATACGCAACTAAGACTATTCAATAAACTCTGCTCCTTTTTATCATCATTACTTCGTCTCCTGCTTCTACTCTTCACTTTCACTGGTTTTTCCTCAGTCAACTTCATTGCTGACAGAAGACTGTTAATAGTGTTTTGGGTATTTTGGGTACCAGACAAGACCTCCTGTTAACGGGGTTTGGGTACTAGACGACTCTGCTGACGAGTTGTTCTGTTACCGGAAAAACTGATATTTTCTGACGGGATCCGGCGTCCGGGGTTGGATCTTAATTGTCTAGGCATGGGGAGCGCGATCTAACATTTTGGCGTAGTCGGCAGGATGGAATAACACAGAGCTGTTATCTCCATAAGAGCGGAGTCGGGGTTGCTTCTCGCATGACCAGACGGTGGAATGTCCCAGACCACTGGGCTTCTGACTCCGGGCCATGAGTGAGGACGAGGATGACTCTCACAGGTGTCTTCTCCTTTCTTAACTTCTGCAATGCAGAGTAAGTGTGTTCTGTTTGGCATTTCATGGAAATTCAGTACGTACTGTGTTGGTAGCTTAGCTACTGGGTCAGAGATATCATTTCTACAGTTATGGAGTGGTCAGATGTAAAGCTAGATGAAATAATTAACCTTGACACAACATTTGGAAAAGCTTTTTAAGATCAGTAAACAGAAGCAGTAATTAATTAGTTGCTAAATTTAGTAACAGTGCAGAAAGGTGTTCTCATTTTAACCTAAAGACAACAAAAACTGAAGGGGTTGTTAAACATTTTATAAAATGATTATTAAATAAGAGGTTTTAAAAGACATTTGTCTGTTTAACAGTTGCTTATGTAAGTGCTGTGAAGGTATAGAGTATGTGGGCAAAGAAAGACAAAGTTTGTTGGTTTATCTGTTGAAGGTAGGACCTCTATGTTCTAATTGTTTGGCTTAGGATGGTCAAGTAAGTAGGGGCTGAAGTAGTCAGTATGATGGAATATTTTGGAAGGATTTTTCACTGTGGGGAAAAGTTTAAACAAAAGCCTTTGTTTTGGTGTGTGAAAAGCACATATCTAATAGTAGGGTAAATTACTTTGTAATTCTGAACTTTTTGGGTTTAGATTCGATGCAGACACTAATCTGGCTGTTAAATTATTATAATATCTGCAAAGATGTAGCATGAGCAGAGAGTGCTAGCCTCAATGTTGGTGTGAATCTTTATTTGCAGTCTAAAACCTCCAAGAAAACCTGGGGTGACTATTTATATATTATTTAATGTTTATATGCTACATCTATATCTGTTAAAATTTAGGGGAACTGAAATCTTGCTCCCATATTTTTTATCAGCTTGAAAGGTAACAGCTGAGTGGGGAAATTATCTTGTCTCAGACTTTGAGAAAGAGTGACTCCATCAGGTTATTTTTACAAGTTCAATGACATGCTAAACTGGTCATTTTTGAGAGATTTCTTGGACACCAATGATTTTTAGTAATTGATATTTGCTAATGGGCTTTGGTCAATGCTACTAGCTATTTATTTGGGTTTTCCGTAGCCGTTATTTTACCAGTCTTTGCAAAAATATTTTGGAAGATTTTGATTCAACACTTCTTGGTGTATCAGTCAAATAGCTGCTGTGAGATGCTTGGACACATCTGATTTCTGGAACTATTCAAAAGCTAGCTGAGATTCTTTTTGAAGATGTAACTACAGGTGTAGTTAAATTAAAAGTTATGCAGATGAGCTGCTATGTTGACCTGTTTTCTTCAATTTGTTAGGTTCAGGGCTCAATGACTGAACTTCTGAGGCTGGAATAGTTTTTGAGAAATTAACACGTGTAGCATTCACGCTAGAGATATCAGATACAGTGGCAGAGATTTTTGCATTGGTTACATGACAACTTGTTAACCCAAGAACGGGAAAATCAGAATAACTATGAGAGGGGTGTCAGTCACCATGACTCAAGGCTTTTGCCTTGTTTATACATTTCAGACAGTCTTTTTGGCTTTGCAAAGCAAGTCTTTGTAATGTTTGATGTTAACTATTCGCTGTCTACACTTTGTAACTGCATTGCGTTGCATTACAGTCTATTGAGCAGCAGGACGTGTGACGTGGTCCACGATGCTAAAACTGCCAAACATCGTTTTTAATTCCAGATGGTCAAGATGGTGCAGAGCTATAAGAGATTTTTAAGGGTAGAAAACATTTAGACAATTTGGAACTCTAAATTCTAATTTGATTTTCTGTGCTGTTCATCTTTTGTGAATGATGGGGAATGCAAGGCAGGTTGAGCAGTAACAACAGACTAAAGGTCTTAGTCTCAGTTAATTTGTTTGCTATAAATGTGAATTGGCAAACGGCTAAACAGCTGAAATGCTGAAATCTATACGTACTCCCGTTATGCCTTTGGTGGTGTTGTGCATGACTTTGGAGCAGATTGGCAGCAGAGTGGTTTCCTCACTAAGAGGTGAGATGGATAAACCCTTGCTGACCAGGCAGCTGCGGTTGCCGCCACATGAACGGCAGAAATCTTCACTGCTCAGGCATGTCCTCTGCGCACTGAAACACCTCACTCACAGCTCTCAGATAAAGCCAAGATGCAAATCTGTGGATTTGATCCTAAATTATCAGTTGGATAATAGGCTCCGAACCTTGCTTCCTTTTCTGGTCATACAGATATAGAGTGTGTGTCCGTCATTTAGGCGTTTTTAATTTGTTCATGTAATAAAAACATGTGCAATAACCTTATATTTATTTGTTACCACCTCCATCTCAATTTTTTCAATTTTTTTTTTCCCTTTATCATCAACAGCACAACTGTACATACCACTTATTTCTTAATTTAGTTTTCTATATATTTTTGTCTATTTATATTTAAATATGTATATTTTTTATTCTCACCTTATTGTATTTTTCTTATTGTCCGTGTTGTTGTTGTCTACTGGAAGCTACTGTCACAAAAACAAATTCCTTGTATGCGCAAGCATACTTGGCAATAAAGCTCTTTCTGATTCTGAAAAGTAAGGGTTACTGGGATGTTTTGGTTATAGTTGGCAAAATGTTCACTATCGAAAGGCACTGCTGGCTAAAATTGATTTAAGACATTCCCAGATGGGAATGTCAGACATTAATTCTGACTGAGAATAGACTTTAATGGTCAGGTATGTCAGGAAGTCTGTGGACTTCATTGGATTTTCATAGTACCAACAATGACTTTCATCATTAGAAAAGTTAATCACACTCTGAGATCAAACTTGGCAAATGTGGTACGACAGGCTAACATGGTTAGATGTGCTTCTATTATTTCTGTGCATAACATCAGTTATCAGCTCAGTTTTGGCTGAAGGTCAAGTTGCTATGAGAGATCTTGCTATGGCAGGTGTGCACTTAATTCAGATTTTCTTCTGATACATTGATTGGTTTTAACTGAGGTAGTGCTAAAGGTTAAAATTCAGGTTTTATGATGTGTGGAAACCTCCTCCAGAGGGGGGTGGACATAAATTGTGCTAAATAAGAGCTTATCATTAGAACCCCTTCAGATTCAAAATATGTAGGATTATTAAGCAAAATTAAATTAGATGGATACATATTAGACATTATAAATTTGCTCATTCATTTTGAATGAGAACTGGCGAAATGCTGTAGGAAGGAGTCGTGAGGAAGAACCTTGTCTTTTAGTGACTTGGGGGCCAACCTCATGAAGAAGATATAGCGGGTGGGGGGCTACAATAATTAGCTTTCACCAGACTACAGTCTAGTCGCCAGCTTGTCTCTATGTTCTTTGTTTATCTATCAGAGTCAAAATAATTCCAACGAAGCTTGAACATCTTGTTTTTCAAAAGAACAGTCTCTGTTTTCCGTTCTCTTGTTTTTATGTTTTCGCAGATTATGTCTGTTGGCGACCTTCGAGAAATTCGCTGAGAGGTGCGAGCCTTGTCAAAGGGAACAGTTTGTGTCGACAAACAACGGCTAACAGAATAACTGGAACTACAGGGAAAGTCAGAGACGAAACTTCGCAATCTTCAAACTCAAGATGGTTCTTCGGGAAGAACAGAACAAGCTACAGAAAAGCTTCAAGAGCAGACTACTGAGACGACATGTCAAGAACAGGCTACTGAAATGACATTTCATGGATGTCTCTAGAGGCATTCTGGGCTACAAAAGAGATATCAGTCATTTATATTGCTGATTTTGTGTGCTTTAGTTTTTAACACACATTGTTTATGCATTTTTAAGTCATATATTTGTCATACAGAGTCAATAAGGCCAATTCATGGTTGGTTTTTAATTGTATTATCATCATTCTGCAAGATATGGCCGAACATGACATGATGTGAATTCAATGATTTGTCCATGACAAGAAAGTCATGAGGTCATAATGATGTGACTTTTGGGTTAAATCTCAAGAGACCCTTAAGGGAATTTTTCCTCAGTTTAGTACATAATGGAATTTGTATGCATATTTATTACCATTATCTGATTTTGATTTTTAAAATGGTGCACTCCAATTGACAATTCTAGTTTCAAATTGATAAACCTGCCAGACACTTTGAATAAATACTAGGGCACTGAAACCCTGATGCTGAGATGGAGAGATGCTAAAGATGACAAATGGCCAAGTGTTTAAAAGGGTAACAGCACATGCAATATGAAATGAAGAAGAATATGTTTTCACAATGAGTTTTTGGTTAATTCCAATTGAAATCACAGGGTGAAACATGGTGTTTATCATCTTACTCTTGTATATTTCCATAAGAGTGATGATTTGCTTTCTCAGATTCCTGTTCGCTGTTGTACAACAACAGTGTGAGACACACATTTCCCTCAACCGACGCTGGTATGCGGTATGACAGAAGTGACCTGTTCTTTTGAACATGTAGATGGGAAGAGTACGGCCTGATCACCCGAACTTTTCAAAGTATGTTTTTGATAAAGATTATGAAAGTTTGCTTGCAATAATCATTTTATGTTGTCATATATGATTAAGAGGGGGGAATGAAGGATCTGATGATCCTCAAATGCAAATTGTGTGTGTTTTGCTTCACAAGAGCAAACATACATTTGTGTTGTTTTTACTTTGTTTTTTTATATTCTTTGTTTATTCTTCATTCCTTTATTCATTTTTAATCATTTATCATTTAATCATTTTATTATTCCATTTAATCATTTATATTAGTCATTATAGTCATTTATATATTGATTACATTGATTCATTAATTGATTAGTCATTTATATTATGTTATATTATTGTTGTTTTTAATATATTTTTCCATTGTTGTTTAGTCTTATGACTGTGTGGTTTCAAGGGCTGTTTGTCTTCATGAATAAGATATGAGGAAATGTTTATGAACCTCAAGGTTTATGGGATGTTGTTGTGAAGAAGTTTGCTATAACAATACTTGTTGAATTTCTGTTCTTCAGACAAAGTCTGAGCATTGAGACATACGCAACTAAGACTATTCAATAAACTCTGCTCCTTTTTATCATCATTACTTCGTCTCCTGCTTCTACTCTTCACTTTCACTGGTTTTTCCTCAGTCAACTTCTTTGCTGACAGAAGACTGTTAATAGTGTTTTGGGTATTTTGGGTACCAGACAAGACCTCCTGTTAACGGGGTTTGGGTACTAGACGACTCTGCTGACGAGTTGTTCTGTTACCGGAAAAACTGATATTTTCTGACGGGGTTGGATCCTAATTGTCTAGGCATGAGGAGCTTGATTCAGCGCGATCTAACAGTTCCTACCAACCTTTAAAGGAAACAAGGACAAACTTCTGGCTCTATTGGCATCTCATCTTCCACCACCTTGTCATGAGATACCAAAACTGATTCAGAGAGATCTACCAGGTCTCTAAATTTGGACAATTGGGCACGTGTCACAAAACATGCAGGGAAAGCTGCAGGAAATTGACATGCAAGGTTAGAAGGGTTATGGACCACAATTAGATGGGAAAAAACTTGGGAGATCATTTCGAAGAATAACACCCACTCCCTCGACAGGTAATTGAGAACATACACCAAGTTTTACAGTTCCTGTTCCAAGGTCTGATTTCAAATAGATGTGAAGATGAACATTTATTCACTGCATTCAAATTCTGCGAATAAGCACATCTGTACCAGAATAAGTCTCAGCAGAGACTTTTAACCGCTCTAAAATAAACGAGCCAGTATCTCTCAAATGGTGACAGATTTACCCTCAGAATCATCTGAGATTGACACTGAACCAGTCAGAAGAAAAGGTTGATATGAGTGATTGTATGGTGTTCCTTATGTGCAGAGTGTACAAGTGCAACACATTTGGATTTAGAAGTGGAATTCTTTTCCTTCCACACCTTACATTCAGAAATTAAATGACCGGGATCAAGGCAATGAAAGTCTAATCTTCTACCCTTCACACTCCTGTTTTTTTATTAGGAGATCTAGTTCTTTCAACTTTTCAACAGCTAACATAGACTCACTCAGAGACTCAGTTGTCGGGCTAGGAAGAACCTCACCTGCCACAGCTTCTGCTAAGAAATCAGATTGTTCCTCAGCATTTATGGTAAAGTAATCTGGCAAAATCCATGCATCCACTAACTTTACTCGCAAATAATCTCTTATAACTTGTTTGGTATCCTGCCTTGAAACTTCCATATTAAAGAAATCTGCAATTTCAAATAAATCTGTCTTCCTGCAATGCTCAAAACCTCTATGGTAGGAGAAAGAGGTCAAATCAAACTCCTTCAACAAAAAACAAAACAGCCAAACAAAACGAAAAAAGAAATGAGCAGATACTTATGATTATGCCACAGTAAACTTTCAATTGAAAGGACAAGCCCCCACTTGTTACGTACTAGCCCTCTTTTAGTCTAGAGGTACTGATCTAGTAGTAACAAATTTTGAAGAGAGAGAGCACAGGAACTTCCCATCTCCAGCAAAACACAACCAGAAAACAAGTAGTCTAAAATTAATTTATTGAATCAAAAAGAAACGATGGACAAAAGGGAATAAAACTTCAGGAGGGGGCAAAGGCCAACATAACAAACAAAATTGTTCTAACTCAGTTTTAAGCATAACTTACCTATACATAAACAATAAACAATACTACATAACAAAATAAACTTCCCTAACTCCTTGAGTATTCAAACCAGGAGAAAAGCAATGTCAAACAAAAAGGCACCCACCTCCTTACAGGCTCCCTTTAAAGAAAAATATTAATTTCTAAACAAAATGACCAAACTTCAATTAATTCCACATCAGCATCAAGGATTAACACTTAATAACAAACAAAGCACAATAAAGTTAGCCAGAGCAGAAGAAAAGTCCATGTGACAGGTTGCAATCTGCAACCCTCTCCCTCTCAACTTGCTATAAAGTAGTGCTGGCTTATATGCTGGCATTCTCCTGAGTACAGCCAATCAGTAGAGCTGAGTTAAACAGGTGAATCCAATCACCACCATGACAGTGACATGAAAAAAAAAAGAAACAAAAAACACACAAAGCACTTAGAACAATTATAAATAAAATACGTCTCAGGACATAACAGTCTATATCCTTCATTATCTCTGAATTTGAATTAGTCTGGGTGGTATGGTCACATCTCCTCGGTTGACCCAGTCATCACGTTCAGGTTCAACAGAAAAATAAACTAGCGCAACTGAGACCGTGGTATCATTCTGAATGTCAGTGGTTTTACTTACATATGATTTAAACATATTAATATGACAAACGTGTTTTCTTCCTATGGTCCATGGTACAAATAACGCAGTAGTTTCACTTAGTTTACATTCCACTGGATAGAGCCCAGAAAACCGTGCTTGTAGCGCAAAACCTGCCAGAGGCAGTAACACTAACACTGCGTCTATCAAACTGTTTCACTACTTTTCTTCACTACATATCTAATACTTATCTAATACACTGGCCTATAGGGGGTCTGATCAGAGTAAAGATCTCTTTGCGGTAGCCCTCGCTTATGGCCATACATCACTTGAGATGCTAGAGAGCTGCAGGAAGTGAGCTGGCAGTAGTTGGGAGAGGAAGGTTTTCCTCCATTTTGTGTTTGTTTTGTGATTTTTGCTTTATTTTTAGTTTTTTTTTTACTTTTTTATAATTTTTTCAACTGATGGATTAATGGATTACGACGCTGGACTGATTGGAGAAACATGCATGGCAAGCGACACTGGACTGGTACGAGGAACACGTACGGCAAATGACAATGGACTGGCATGAGGAACGCGCATGGCAAACGACACCGGATTAAAAAAACGACTACAAGTTAGAAATGGAAAAAACAAAGAAGTATGTGAAAAGTCGAAAATATCTAAAGGAAGCTACAGTGATTGTAAATGTGGAGAATGTGATTGAGGTGAGAGCGGAGGACATTATTAAAGCAGTAACGGAACAATGTGGACATGGCAAAATTTTAGTACTTAGACCAAGACGAGGGAAAGAATACGGACTGACAATGGAAAAAGAAATGTGTCACACAGTTATTGATGGACTGAGAATAAAAGGAGTGGACTGTGAAGTGAAAAATCTACAAAACAGAGACTATGTTGTTTCCTTCATGCACCTGCCCATCTACTGGGATGACAACAAAATTAAAAAAAAAAAAAAATTGGAGGGATGGGGAGTTGATCCCATTACAAAAATTAAAATAAGACAATACCTGGGCACTGACATTGAAGATGGAACAAAGTTCCTAAACGTTAGGTTCCCCAAAGAAGCGGCATCGCTGCTGTACAGCACACGGCTAGAGACAGCAGAAGGGCCACAGTATTTCCGGGTGATGCACAGCCATCAGGTGAACCCCTGTAGGCTGTGCATGAGCCTTTAGCACTTGCTGAAAGAATGCCCAACTTTTGTGTGCTATAAATGTGAGGAGAGAGGACATAAAAAGAAAAGTCCAGGAATAGATGGTTTGGGAACTGAATTGTATGTTTGTTTTAAAGAGATTTTACAGATTTTAAATTAGGTTTTTAAAGATTTTTTTTTTAAAGAACAAGGATGGGGTTAATGAAACTGATACATAAAAGGAAAGGAGAAAAAGATTTATTAAACTACAGACCAATCACAATGTTGAATACGGATCTTAAGATTTTAGCGAAGGTTTTAGCAAACAGATTAAAGGAAGTAATAATTGAATCTAACCAAGCATACAGAGTAAAAGGAAGGGCTATAGCAGACATAACAATGAGCATAAGAGACACAATATGGTACATGAAGGAAAAAAATGAAGATGGATATGTAATTAGTCTGGACTTTTAATTAGCTTTAAAAAGCTTTTAATAGGGTGGAACACAGGTATTTATTTGAGGTTTTAAGGGGATTTGGGTTTGGGGAAAATTTTATTAAATGGATTGAGATCTTATATAAGGGTGCATTAACAAGGATAAAATGTAATGGGTTTTAAAATCACAAGAATAAGGCAGGGTTGTCCTCTTTTGGCTTCATTGTATTCGCTTGTATTGGAACCTTTGGGATTGGCCATAAAACAAAAAGAAGAAATAATAAGGATAACCCTAACCTTCATCTACAAATTTAGTGTTCTCAATTTCCAAAAATGTAGCCTTCTCTTTATATCTGTTACTAGCTCCTTCCACATTTTATCTCTTTTCTCTCATTTTTCCCCATTATACCTAAAATCTTAATTTGTTCAACTTCCTTTAAGTTAAAACAATTAATTAAATTTTAGCTTTACCAAATCTTATATAAACTGTCTTCTCCTAATTTATTTTACTTCCAGATCCTTTACATATTTGTTTACAACATTTATGACTTCTTTGATGCTATCTTTTCCTTTTAAAATTATTGTTGTGTCATCAGCGTATTGAAAAACCTTTTCTCCAGCATTGTTTTCTTCAAATTTTAAAGGATTCCTGGAACAGAGAAAGAATGGTTTGAGAGTACAAATTGTGAAAAAATATCTACAAGAAGATACTCAAAACTGAGTGGGAAAAAAACTATGAATTACTTTAACTTTTTTTTCATATAACAGATGTGGGAGTTTTAACATGGGGGATGGAATTTTATGAATGAAAACAAAAATTTGGATGACAGAAGGGTGTCCTGAGTTTTATAGAGAAATTTTTAGTGCCTAGGGAATTTTTTTTTACGAAAACATTTTAAAATCAACCTCTGTTCTTAAACAACATACTTTTAAAACAAGGGAAAGAAATGTTTTTTTTTAAATGGATGGAAGTGGGTATAACGAGAGTGAGTTTTGTATGAGTTTAAGGAGGGGTTTTTACCGACAAAATATATTGTGGGTGCAATGGATGTGGCAAAAGAAAAATACAGTAAACAAGAAATAACAAATAAATATGAAGCCATTGTGGGATCACAAATTTATATAATGTTAAATCGAGGTTCCAATATAATAGTATATAAACTGAAAAAGCTATGTACATTGTGTTTTACATCTTGAGGTAAAAAGGGTAGTCAGGCAGCCCATGGTGTCTGAAACATTAACCTTTGTCTTTATGTACAGTCGTGGCCAAAAGTTTTGAGAATGACACAAATATTAGTTTTCACAAAGTTTGCTGCTAAACTGCTTTTAGATCTTTGTTTCAGTTGTTTCTGTGATGTACTGAAATATAATTACAAGCACTTCATACGTTTCAAAGGCTTTTATCGACAATTACGTGACATTTATGCAAAGAGTCAGTATTTGCAGTGTTGGCCCTTCTTTTTCAGGACCTCTGCAATTCGACTGGGCATGCTCTCAATCAACTTCTCGGCCAAATCCTGACTGACAGCAACCCATTCTTTCATAATCACTTCTTGGAGTTTGTCAGAATTAGCGGGTTTTTGTTTGTCCACCCGCCTCTTGAGGATTGACCACAAGTTCTCAATGGGATTAAGATCTGGGGAGTTTCCAGGCCATGGACCCAAAATTTCAACATTTTGGTCCCCGAGCCACTTAGTTATCACTTTTGCCTTATGGCACGGTGCTCCATCGTGCTGGAAAACGCATTGTTCTTCACCAAACTGTTGTTGGATTGTTGGAAGAAGTTGCTGTTGGAGGGTGTTTTGGTACCATTCTTTATTCATGGCTGTGTTTTTGGGCAAAATTGTGAGTGAGCCCACTCCCTTGGATGAGAAGCAACCCCACACATGAATGGGCTCAGGATGCTTTACTGTTGGCATGACACAGGACTGATGGTAGCGCTCACCTTTTCTTCTCCAGACAAGCCTTTTTCCAGATGCCCCAAACAATCGGAAAGAGGCTTCATCGGAGAATATGACTTTGCCCCAGTCCTCAGCAGTCCATTCGCCATACTTTTTGCAGAAGATCAATCTGTCCCTGATGTTTTTTTTGGAGAGAAGTGGCTTCTTTGCTGCCCTTCTTGACACCAGGCCATCTTCCAAAAGTCTTCGTCTAACTGTGCGTGCAGATGCGCTCACACCTGCCTGCTGCCATTCCTGAGCAAGCTCTGCACTGGTGGCACTCCGATCCCGCAGCTGAATCCTCTTTAGGAGACGATCCTGGCGCTTGCTGGACTTTCTCGGACGCCCTGAAGCCTTCTTAACAAGAATTGAACCTCTTTCCTTGAAGTTCTTTATGATCCTATAAATTGTTGATTTAGGTGCAATCTTAGTAGCCACAATATCCTTGCCTGTGAAGCCATTTTTATGCAACGCAATGATGGCTGCACGCGTTTCTTTGCAGGTCACCATGGTTAACAATGGAAGAACAATGATTTCAAGCATCACCCTCCTTTTAACATGTCAAGTCTGCCATTCTAACCCAATCAGCCTGACATAATGATCTCCAGCCTTGTGCTCGTCAACATTCTCACCTGAGTTAACAAGATGATTACTGAAATGATCTCAGCAGGTCCTTTAATGACAGCAATGAAATGCAGTGGAAAGTTTTTTTCGGGATTAAGTTATTTTTAATGGCAAAGAATGACTGCAATTCATCTGAACACTCTTCATAACATTCTGGAGTATACAGGTCCTTCTCAAAAAATTAGCATATTGTGATAAAGTTCATTATTTTCTGTAATGTACTGATAAACATTAGACTTTCATATATTTTAGATTCATTACACACAACTGAAGTAGTTCAAGCCTTTTTTTTTTGTTTTAATATTGATGATTTTGGCATACAGCTCATGAAAACCCAAAATTCCTATCTCAAAAAATTAGCATATTTCATCCGACCAATAAAAGAAAAGTGTTTTTAATACAAAAAAGTCAACCTTCAAATAATTACGTTCAGTTATGCACTCAATACTTGGTCGGGAATCCTTTTGCAGAAATGACTGCTTCAATGCGGCGTGGCATGGAGGCAATCAGCCTGTGGCACTGCTGAGGTGTTATGGAGGCCCAGGATGCTTCGATAGCGGCCTTAAGCTCATCCAGAGTGTTGGGTCTTGCGTCTCTCAACTTTCTCTTCACAATATCCCACAGATTCTCTATGGGGTTCAGGTCAGGAGAGTTGGCAGGCCAATTGAGCACAGTAATACCATGGTCAGTAAACCATTTACCAGTGGTTTTGGCACTGTGAGCAGGTGCCAGGTCGTGCTGAAAAATGAAATCTTCATCTCCATAAAGCTTTTCAGCAGATGGAAGCATGAAGTGCTCCAAAATCTCCTGATAGCTAGCTGCATTGACCCTGCCCTTGATAAAACACAGTGGACCAACACCAGCAGCTGACATGGCACCCCAGACCATCACTGACTGTGGGTACTTGACACTGGACTTCAGGCATTTTGGCATTTCCCTCTCCCCAGTCTTCCTCCAGACTCTGGCACCTTGATTTCCGAATGACATGCAAAATTTGCTTTCATCCGAAAAAAGTACTTTGGACCACTGAGCAACAGTCCAGTGCTGCTTCTCTGTAGCCCAGGTCAGGCGCTTCTGCCGCTGTTTCTGGTTCAAAAGTGGCTTGACCTGGGGAATGCGGCACCTGTAGCCCATTTCCTGCACACGCCTGTACACGGTGGCTCTGGATGTTTCTACTCCAGACTCAGTCCACTGCTTCCGCAGGTCCCCCTCTCGTTGTGCAGCGTTTTCTGCCACACTTTTTCCTTCCCACAGACTTCCCACTGAGGTGCCTTGATACAGCACTCTGGGAACAGCCTATTCGTTCAGAAATTTCTTTCTGTGTCTTACCCTCTTGCTTGAGGGTGTCAATGATGGCCTTCTGGACAGCAGTCAGGTCGGCAGTCTTACCCATGATTGCGGTTTTGAGTAATGAACCAGGCTTGGAGTTTTTAAAAGCCTCAGGAATCTTTTGCAGGTGTTTAGAGTTAATTAGTTGATTCAGATGATTAGGTTAATAGCTCGTTTAGAGAACCTTTTCATGATATGCTAATTTTTTGAGATAGGAATTTTGGGTTTTCATGAGCTGTATGCCAAAATCATCAATATTAAAACAAAAAAAAAAAAAGGCTTGAACTACTTCAGTTGTGTGTAATGAATCTAAAATATACGAAAGTCTAATGTTTATCAGTACATTACAGAAAATAATGAACTTTATCACAATATGCTAATTTTTTGAGAAGGACCTGTATGCATATTGCTATTATAAAAACTTAAGCAGCAACTTTTCCAATTTCCAATATTTATGTAATTCTCAAAACTTTTGGCCACGACTGTACATCCTGACCATTTGGGCAGGGTCCCAAGTTAAGATCAAAGCACAGCTGTGCCTTTGAAGGTATGGGCGATACTGTTTGGCTGATTGTATCAGTATCTATGCATTTGAATGACACTGTTATGCTGGTGAGATCAAGGCTGGGAACATTCTGGTTACGGGCTGATTCTTGTATTGCATTTACATGCTTTGTTTAGATTGTCTCCACCTCTATGTGTCCCTCCCTCTTTTTATGTATATAGTCTACAATGTAAAACTGCCTAAGTTAGACTTGGATGACTGCAGCAACACAAGTGAGTTCTTCAATAAAGAGTAACTTCTGCTTGAAAGATATCCCAACGTCTCCTGGTCTCTGCTTCGATGAGGAAAATGGAATGTTTGGTGTATTTTATATGACATAAACTGGTTTTTTACTAGAGTCTATTTACCACCCTGAGTGCGCTAGAGAGCAACCAGGAAGTGTTTGGCTGCAGTTGGGAGAGGAAGGCTCTCTGTTTGTACTTTTTTGTGGAGGTTTTTTTTTTTGTTAGTTTCTTATTTTTTCAACCACCTAACAGCAGCTTTTTCTGTCTGGAGGGTGGTTAACCTTTTTTTCTTTTTCCTATAACAATGGACGGATTTTTGGCAACCGACACTGGACTGGCTGGAGAGACACGGATGGTTAACGAAACTGGACTGGCAGGAGGACCATGCAAGGCAAATGATACTGGACTGGATAAATGACAACGAGTTGGAAACGCAAAGGATGGAAAAGGTTTGGAAAAAAGAAAGTACCTGAAAGAGGCGACGGTGATCATAACTGTGGAAGGGGCAGATGATGCAAAAGCATTGGATATTATTAAGGTGGTAACGGAGCAAATTGGAGGAGGAGAAATTTTGGCAGTGAGACCAAGGCAAGGGAAAGCGTATGAACTGACACTGTAGAAGGAAGAAATGTATGTTTACCTTGAAGATGAAGATATTTTAGGAAAACTGGAGGGTTGGGGGGTTTGCCCCATTTCAAAAATTAAAAGGAGGCTATATCCGGGCACTAATGATTTGCTAAAGTGAGATTCCCTAGGCAGTGCTTCTCAAAGTCTGGACCCCAGTCCGGATCCGGAGGGAAATTAATCCGGACCCGCCTCCATTTCGTGTTTCAAAAGCACTAATTGTGTGTAAGGGATTAAAAGCGTGGATTTCCGACTTTGATAAATGCATGTTAAACTTGTAAATCATTTGTTTAGTTTTTATGTGTTTTTGGAAATGTTCCAAAATGAAAGCGAAGACGAGATGTTAAAAGTTTTCCTGTGTGACGTTGTCATGGCATCCAATGAGCGTATGACGTCATCGGGCGAGGTAATCATGCGACACTTCACCTTGACCGCAGTAAGCTTTTGGTGTGAGGATGTCAGTTACAGGAAAGTTGGAGTACAGTAGAGTTTCCAAAGATAATTGGACAGAGAGGTACACGTTCATTTTGCTTATTGGTGCGAGTCTGCATTCTCAGCCATGAATGATGTAAAGAACTCATACCGCAGCAGCACAATAGTACAAATAAGCAAGAAATTAATATTAAGTGACTTACATTGATTACTGTGTAACACCATTGCCCGATTTGGCTCTATTTCGTCATCAAAAATGATCCAGAGATGACCCCATTCATAAAGACAGTCACTTGCGTGATTTCTGAATGAATCAGGTGTTCGAACGAATCAAATGAATATGATTCAGTAATTCAATTTTATGTTTTAATTTTAACATAAAAGATTACATACTTTTAATTAAAAAATGCCATTATAAAGGTAAAAACAAAATGTACCTGAAAATCTTGTAATTAGAAGACTAATTTTTCATCAGATATTGTTGTTGTTGTTGTTGTTGTTGTTTATTTATAAATATAATCTATAAATATAATATAAATCTATAGATTGTGCTCCTAAATTTTTTGACTGTGCTCCTAAATTTAAGTTAGGAGCACAAGTACTCCTAATAAGAAAAGTAATTGTAGAGCCCTGCCAAGCTATGTTTGGCTGCTCTACCATGTTACTTTTGGCCTATCTCTTGTTGTTGTGTTTTGTTCATAAAAAAAGGTTGACACTTAAATGAATTGCTTTGCTACTTTTGCAGTTGTTATCAATGTATTTTGAAAGCAAAAGGCACTTTATTTTTTCTAAAACTGAGTATTGATTTGTAATGCATGTTTATTAAGAACAAGTTTCGTAATAAGCAATAGTTCCGGACCTTTGACATTCATGAAACTTCGGATTTGGACCTTTGAATGTAGACTTTGAGAACCGCTGCCCTAGGGAAATTAATTCTCTGCCTAACAGCACGAAGCTGGAAACAGCAGAAGGGCCACAGGACTTCCAGGTGATGCACAGCCATCAGGTGAAGACTTGTTTTTCTGTGCATGAGCCCGGATCACCTGTTGAAGGATGAAGGAGGAGGAGAACTTTGAAGGTAAAACCAAATTTGGAAGGTGCAAGAAAAAAGATCATGACAGAGACTAACAGATATGATATGTTAAGGGGACTGGAGAGAGGAAATGATGAATAATGTTTTTTAAATATATATATTTTTTATTCTTTTAATGCAAGGGGACTGATGGACATGAACAAATTTGAAAAAGTCCAAGAAAAATGTAAAAGAAGATATAACTGGATTTATACGGCCATTTCCTAACAATTTGAAGTCCATTATTCCACAGTGAGGATGTTTATTTTATTTACAAGTGTAAGACATTCAAAAAAAGAAACCAATCCCCCAGGAGTGGACATCCCAGCAAATTCACCCTAAGATCAGATTTTGTAATGCCCAGAGAAATGGCAGACAACCCAAGAACTTCACCACAGACTCTACAGGCCTCAGTTAACATATTAAATGATGAAACAGTTTATGGCAGGTACAGAAAACAATGGAATAGGGTGTCCTAACTTTTTCACATTACTGTATGGTTTTAATGGATTGTTTTAATTTCAAGGAAGTCGAAAAAATGTTGATTTTAGGAGTTTTAATGAAAGATTTTAGGAAGAATGAAAGGAACGTAAGAGAAATTTGGAGTTTGGAAACTGAGAACGCTACATTTGAAGGGGAAGGTTTTAATATCTAATGTTTTAATGGTTTCTAAACTTTGGTATGTTTTATATGTATCTGAAATACCTTTATGGATGTAACAGAGGTTGAAGAAATGTTTTCTTGACCTTTTATGGGAGGGAAAGCCAGCAAGAATTGCATATAACAATTTTAGGGGTGGTGGAGAAGGGTGGCTTAAGATTGATTGATGTAGAACAGAGAAAAAAGGGTGAAAATAGTGAAAAAATACCTGCAAGAAGAGAACAAAAGTGAGTGGAAGAAAACAATGAAATACTATTTAAACAAATGTAGTGATTTTAACATGGGGGATTGAATTTTATGGATGAAAACAAAAAATTGGATGACAGAAGGTTTACCGGAGTTTTATAGAGAAAATTTTAGTGCATGTGGACGTTTTTAACAAACATCGAGTATGATCCACACAGGAGAGAAAACATTTTAAATCAACCTCTATTTTTAAATAGCGATATTTTAAAACAAGTGAAAGAAATATTTTTTTAAGAAATGGATGGAAGTGGGGATAACCAGAGTGAGAGAGGTTTTATATGAGTTTAAAGAGGGGTTTTTACCGACACAATACATTAAGGATGCAATGGAAATGGCAAAAGAAGAATACAGTAAAAAAGAAATAACAAACAAATATGAAATCATCAAAAATGCAATACCAAAATAGTGGATTAAAAGGATTGAGAGTATGGAAGAAGAGCAAACCGAGAAAAACATCTATGTGAAACGGGTGAAAGTTGTGTGATTTTAAAGAATGTACTGTAAAAATGTTTTATTGTGTTTTTAGAGATGGTGTTTTTAAAGAACCAAGTGCAAATAAATACTGGGTGGAAAAAATCAAAGATTTAAAAGAAGAGTTTATTTGGAGAAATGTTTGGAGTATTTTCATAAAGACAGTGTTTTTTACTGAGTCTACTTTAAGAAAATTGGGATGGACAAAAATGCAATGTGTAAAGTGTGCCAGGAAGAAGAGGGGATTTTACATATGTTTTTATATTGTAAAGAGTTGGGGGACTTTTTAAACAAATATAAATGTGTGATTAGGGATTTGACTGTGGAATGGAATGAAAATGTAATGGACTGGAACAGAGTGGTGATGTTTGGTTGGGAAAAGAAGTGCAAAAACAAAAAGTTTTTAAATCTGTGGGTAATGTTGATGAAAAGTGCAATATGGGAAAGAAGAACTGTGGCTAAAAAGGAGAAAATTATGTTGGACATTTGGGCCATGTTTAAAAGAAAAACAGAAGTGTATATGGAGAGACTGTATGTGTATTTTAAATATGAAAATATGTTAGATGCTTTTTATAGTGTTTTTACCCCACAGTTTTGTTGTGTTTTAAAAGATCTAATGTGAAATCTGCTGGAGAGTGAAGGAGGCTTATAAATTATTTTATGTATGGTAAATGTTTTTGATGTAAAGGTGATTGTAGAAGAAAACTGTATTTTTATTGAATCCTTTATTCTATTGTATTTTATTGATTGAAATTTCTTAATAAAAAAAATTGTCCCCAATCTTGTCTGATCTCGGAAGCTAAGCAGGGTCAGGCCTGGTTAGTACTTGGATGGGAGACCGCCTGGAAATACCAGGAGCTGTATGCTTTTGCCTTTTCTTCACTACTTATCTAATGCACTGGCCTAATACACAGCCCTCGCTTACGGCCATAACTCCACCTGAGGCGCTAGAGAGCTACAGGAAGTGACTTGGCCGTTTGTAGCAGGCAGTGGGTCAGAGAGGCTCACCTAATTTTTTTGGTTTGTTTGATTTGTGGGAGACTTTTGAGCTTTTTTTTTTGGGTTTTGGTTAAAAAGTTTTTTTCATTTTCCAGCAGCTGTTTGCTGTCTGGGGAGTAATTGTTTTTTCTCTTTTTTTTTTCTTTTGAAAAATGGATGGATTACAAGGTAAAGAAATGGATATGGCAGGAGAAAGATGAGGGCCAGCGGACAAAGAAACAGATAAAAGATGTGGGATTACAAATTTATAAAATGTTAAATCTAGGTTCCAATATAATAGTATAGAGACTGAAAAAAAATTATGTACATTGTGTTTTACATTTTGAGGTAAAAAAGGAGGACATTTCTAAGAAGATTAAATCAGGAAGCCTAGGTATCTGAGATAATGATCTTTTTGCCTTTATACTCTTCCTGACCATTTGGTTTGTTCCTTAGTAATGTTAAACTCAAGGCATAGTTGTTCTTTTGTCTCTATGATAATGTGAAGGTATGGCAATACTGTCAGACTGATTAGATTAGCACCTCTGATGAGATCAGGGCTGGGAACATTCTGGTTATGGGCTTATTCCTGTACTGCATTTGCATGCTTTGTTTAAATTGTCTCCAACTCTATGTATCCCACCTTGAAATGTATATAAACTACAATGTATCATTGCTTAGTTAGACTTTTGATGACTGCAGCAACACACAAGCGCGTTCTCAATAAAGTAGTGCATGAAGATACTTAAGAGTCTCCTGGCCTCTGCTTTGATGAGGAAAAAAGTTTCCTACAAAGACAACGAGATGGACATGGAGGAATGGGTTTGAACAAGAGGATTTATTCCAAAGAGGTTACGGTGATTGTTGATGTGGCAGATCAGAGAAATGCAAGAGCAGAGGACATTATCAAAGCGGTAAACAAAAGGATTGGAGGAGGAAAGATTCTTGCAGCCAGACCAAGGCATGGAAAAGAATATGAAATCACATTGATAAACAGGGAGGTGTGCGATTGATTGGATGAAGGACTGATGGTAAAAGGACAACTGTGTGTGATTCGACAACTGAAAATTGAGGAGTATGTGGTTTCTTTTATACATTTGGGTCCGTGTACATTTTGATCATTTGTTTTTCAATTTGAAATTAAATAAGCAGGAGCAGGCTCCTTAATTTCGGCTCGATTTTTCGTTTTTTTTTTGGTTCACGTGTAGAAAATGGATCAACGACTTCAAAATTAATTTTCCACATTGTGGGTGGCCACGAGACGCCCCTTTGTGTCGATTGGTCAACCAAATCTGGACCAGTGACGTCATCAGTTCCATTCAACAAAATAACAGTCCTTTATTTATTTATTTTCATTCTTTTTTAATTGCAATCTGCAGAACAGCGAACATACAGGAGCAACAGCATGAATTACATTAAAATAAAATAAACTAATAATAATAAGAAGCAGCAATAAAAAAAAAATAGTAGTCCTCTGACTGGGCTTTCTTCTGTGCAACTTAAGGCATTTCACTTATTTTGCTGTATAAATTTAAATCTAAACGATAAAGCCAGGTCAAATCCCGTTATTCGTTTTTTTTTCTATTTTGATTTGAGCGCACAATCAGGAAATCGGAAAAGCAGTCGTTATTCGTTTTTTCATTTTGGTTCAGGGAATTCACAATCCGTGTATCATTCGTTCAATCGTTTTTTCAAATTGAAAACAAAAATGAAAAAAACAAAAAAAACTACTTGTTTTTCCATTATTTATTCCCTGAACCAAAATGAAAAAACGAATAACGACTCCTTTTCCGATTTTCTGATTGTGCGCTCAGATCAAAATAGAAAAAAAACGAATAACGGGATTTGACTAATTTTAATTTCGATTTTTAAATTTACCCAAATTGCCATGACCTGAAAGTTTATGGATGTAACTTCGTTGCAAGTTTAAACACCACGTTGACAGCCATGGAAAGTTTTGTGCTGTTCAGAGGAAACAGGCGCATAACTCTTAGGGAAGATGACATGACTGTTGATAAAATCAGTAGGATCTTTCAGGTAACTTAACGTACTGTAGATTGAAAGACTAATTTACACCCCCACACCAGTAGCGTAGCCAGAAAAGAGACTCTGGGTGTGCATCAGAAAAACTGGGTGTGCCACATTTATTGTCAGATTAATACTCAAAAAATTAATAAGTAAATGACATAAAAAATCTGAGTAGTATTACTAACATTACAGATAATTACATATTAAAATTGAAATGATCAGAGATGCAGTTGTAGACTAATTTTCTTGAGTGACTCGTTTCCCTGCAACTCCTCCCTCACTGCTTCTTTTTCACCAGCCTTGAGTTTGAGTTTTATAAGCTTTCCTCGCTCATCAACAGCCACCTACAATTTAAAAAAGTAATGCCGCAATAGACACATGACTTTATTTAATTTTCACTTTATCCACAAAAAAGTCGTAAGTTTTAATACAATCTGTGAGGTATTATTAATAGCCCACAAAAAAATAAAAATAGAAAAGCTAAATAAATAGGCCTAAATTGTATGTTGCGTTTATACTGGCCAGAATAAGCCGTTTCACATAATTGCGTCTACACACAAATTAAGCAGTTTAAAAGTTCACGTTAAAATGGTATCGGAACTGTATTTAACGAAAATAAAGTCAATTATTCGGTTACCCTGTGGTTGCGTGTTATATACATTTTGAGGATTTATTATCTGTAACTAGCCTACTTGTTCGTTCATGTACAAGAAAGTAAAGAGAATACGCCATTGCTCCACATTCCTGGTCCTGTTTCGCGCAGCTGCTTCTTTTAGATGAATATGTACACTTTGTGCGCATATGAACTTAATAGCCTATTGCGCTTGCCTACTGCATGACATGGAGGCGCCCGCGCAATCCCTTGTATTTTTTTTTTTCTGCAGAAAGAACTATTGTCTGATTTATGTACACTCACAACGACATCCAAAACAAATGTGCTTTTGAAAAATAGCGAAATAAACGATATGTGCTTTCTGCCGTCTCATACAGTCTCTGTGAAGTGGAGCGCGTCACAGCAACGAACATATAAAAAAAACAAAAAAACATGGGAAACACTCAGAAATTACAGTAACTGATCAAGACTTTGCGAATAAACAGTGAACAAACCGGGCTATTTATGCTGTGAAAAGCAAGATGGCAGACAGGGGTGAGAGGTGAGAGGACACAGGAAGTTCATGAGAATGGGATTATGGGAAATGTAGTAAATGAATGGTCCATAGCGAAATGAAGTCTCCCTCTAGGGATGAAGTGAGGGAGCCACAACGGCGCAGTTCATGACAGTGACATTTCGAAAAGTGCGCCTGCTGATCATGTCTCGCTGTATTGCAATGCAGGAGTTGCATATATGCATGCATAATGAGTCAAATGGTTTTGATTTATTTCATTTTTTATGTGTGTGGGTGCTATAGGGTGCTTTGGTCTTTCTTGGGGTGCTGAAGCAGCTGCTAGCCTATTTTGAGAACTTTTAGATAAATTACAAAATTGGGGCGTTACACCTGCATCAGTCATTAGACGCAGAATGTACCGAGGCACAGACATTGTGGATGGTACAAGGTACCTGAGGGTGAAATTCCCAAACAAAGTAGTGTTCCTGCCATACAGCACAAAGTTTAAAATGGAGGAGGGGGAGACAGTATTTCAGGATAATGCATGATCAGGAGGTTAAAACCTGTTGTTCAAAGAATATCCGGAATTTGCGAGAGACTGTGATGCAATTAAGTGCCCGGACTGCAGAAAGGTGTTGGCAAGATGTGAGTGTTGGATGGAGGATGAGCATGAAATTCGTAATATGGGAGTCTGAAGATGTAGGAGGGCAAATGTTGAAAGAAATTGAATTGCAAAATGATGGAAGAGGAAAAATTTGTGGGAGAATAGATTTCAAGCATTGATGGAAGAGGAGGAGGGAGATTAAAAAAGCAATGTTTGGTTCTATTTGTTTTAATTTATTCTTTATGCTTTTAAATATGGTATCATGGAATGCTAGAGGTTTATTGAATTTGGAGAATTTTGATAAGATAGGGTGTTATGCAATGTAGCGCATGTGATCGTATTGCAAGAAACAAATTGGAAAAATGAAAGTGTTAAAAAGTTACAAACAAAATGGAATGGTAATATGTATGTAAATAACGGAGAAGGTGGGGAGTGAAATAGCTATTTTAACAAAAAGAGGGCTATGTGAACAAGAACAAGTTATATTTGATGATGGGGTGTTGAAAAGTAAGGCTGTGAAAATAGAAAAAGAAGAGGAGAATATAATCATTTATAATATACATGCACCAGATGAAGAGAAAGAAAAAGGCTGATTTTTTTTAAAAAGGTGAATTTTAATTTAAAAAGATGGTTATTTTAATAGGAGATTTTAATACTGTTTTTTTTTCAGTTTAGATTAGATTAGTCAAGCAATTTTTTTTTTTTAAAGCTGATAAGGGTAGAGAAGATCTGGTGAAAGCAATAAAAGAAAATAATCTGATAGATTTATGGAGAGAGAGAAATAGGACAGAGAAAGTTTTCAAGAACACAAGTGGTAATGGATGAATTAAAACAAAGTAGAATTGATTATGTTTTATGTGATGGGGAAAAAGAGGGAAATATCAAAAGTGTATATTATAAAGAATCTGGTTTTAGTGATCATTTTTTTAAGGGTAAATTTGGATTTCACAAGAATAGAAAAAGGAGCAGGGGTTTGGGTTTTAAATGGTAAGATGCATAAGAAGAAAAAAAGAATATGGTGGGATAATGTGAAATTGGATATAAAGAATGTTTCAATACAATATTGTAAAATTTTAAGAAAAGTGAAAACTACTAAGGAAATGAAAATAAGAAGAGTTAGAAAAAGAAAAAACAACAACAACGAATAGAGGGAAATAAGGAAGGAGAAGAATTAGGGAAAATGCTTAAGCTACAAGAATATTTAAAATAAATTGAAGATGAAAAATGCAAGGGGGCTATTATTAGAAGTAAAGAAAAGTATGTTGTATTTACCGTCAGTTACCATCAGTTTGTTTCTTTCTAAACCTTTGTTCAGTAAAGTTCCCGCAAAGCAGAAAGTATCAAGTCTCATCTATTCACTCCAACTATATTATGGTGCTGAAAACCTGGAACTTTGGACATTATTAACAAACTTTAAAAGGAAGTTAGCTCGCGGCTACACGAGTGAAAATGACTGAATGCTACGAGCGGATGAGATGAAAGCACAGAACAATTAGAGCTTCAGCTACAAAGATTTTGCCTCGAATAGAAGAGGAAATCAACTAGGATGACGCGAATTACGTGAACAGTTGTCATTGTTGAGTACGAGAGAGGAAAGCTTATTAGAACTGGACAAGGGGATAGAGGAAGAAATGCCAACAAACCAACTTGAGGACGAAGTTGGAAGTGTCCAGGAATATCAAGAATATCAAGCATTGTGTTGTGGAAGAGAAGTGCCACCCGTCTGATTCAATGCAGCAGAGACTAAACTGCTCATCAAAGTGACGTAAGTGCCAGTGTTAACAGATCGCAAACCAGACAGTCAGTCTGCCAAAATTGATAATTGACAAATTTGATGGAGAAAAAAGTGCTTGGTAAGAATTTTGGAACCAATATGAGACAGCCATTCACTTAAATGATGCACTGTGTAAGAGAGAAAAGTTCTCTGAAATCCTACTTAACTGGAGCTGCAGCTAAAGCAGTGGCAGGACTTACATTGAGTGACAGTAACTATAATGCTGCGATTACGTTGCTCAATGACATATTTGGAAGGAAGGACCTTGTAGTAATGCACAGTTCACAGTTTAGAGTCTGCTGGCATTCACTGTGATTCTTATGGCAGCCTGCTTTGCCCAATTCTGATGCAGCTGATCCCAAATAACATTGCACTCAGCTATACACGAAAGTCTGGCACTAATGACATATGGAGTGTACCTGAGTTCATGGCATTTTTGCAGCTTGAAGTTCAGAGCAGGGAAAGGGCACAGCAACTCACAAGACCCAATTGCGTACAAAGGGATCCTGTTCACAAACCATTCAACAAGATTGCGCCAGGCAATGAGTTACGACCAAAGAGACGGAGTGCTCCATCAGCTGCTGCACTGCACACAGCTTGACCTTTCTAGATACAGTAAACTCAGTACTGTTCTCAGAATAACAGCATGGGTACAGAGATTCGTTACCAGTACACGCTCACGCTTAAAGAACCATGGAGAGCTTTCTGCACAAGAGTTAATGGCAGCTGAAGTGTATTGGGTTAGAATGACTCAAGAGGAGACATTTGAAAGAGAGATACATTTGCTCAAGGAAGGACAGTGTGTGCAAAAAGACTCAAATATCAAAGAACTTAAACCATTCCTTGATGAGAAAGGCCTGATCAATGTGGGAGGAAGGCTGCAGCTATCTGATCTCGACTTTAGACAGCAGCACCCATGGATTTTACCTGCTAAGCACAAGTATTGTGAATTGTTGATTCAAAGGTATCACGAGAAGGGTTTGCATTCAGGTACAAGGGATACACTTATGATGGTCAGAGACAGATTCTGGATTTTGAAGGGTAGACAGCTTGTCAAGCAGATAGTCGGGTGTCCCATCTGCAAGAGGTTTAAGGCTAAACCAGGACAAGCTACTGCACCCTTACCGAGAGAAAGAGTCATTGAATCTCCACCATTTGAAACCACTGGTGTGGATTTTGCGGGGGCCACTCATGGTGAGGACCAGTAATGGTACCAGTAAAGCCTACATAGCACTCTTCACTTGTGTGGTCACTAGGGCCATACATTTGGAACTAGCTTCAAATCAAAGTACAGAGAACTTCCTTTTAGCATTAAAGAGGTTCATTGCAAGAAGAGGACTTTGCAAGGTTATATATTCAGATAACGCAAAGACCTTCAAATGAGCAGATCAGGATCTGAAGGAGCTTTGGAAGTCAAACAAAGAGCCCGATCTCCAAATTTTCTTCATTGAAAAGGGAATAACTCGGAAGTACATAGTTGAACAAGCGGCATGGTGGGGTGGTTTCTAGGAACGTCTTGTGAGATCAACAAAGTCGTGCCTTAAGAAAATCTTGGGGAAGGCCTCATTAAAATTTTAAGAGATAACCACTATCTTAACTGAAGTAGAGGCTGTGCTAAATATATTAATTTGATTGCTTCAATGTTTGTGACTGTTGTTTACCTTCACTATATATTCAAACCAATTTCCCATGAGAAGCAGCGTGAGAGAGGAAGAAGAGTGAAGTATGCGGGGAACGTAGGTCAGCTGCAAGCTGTCTTTGTTTTGTTAAATATTTACCGTCAGTTTGTTTCTTTCTAAACTTTTGTTTCGGTAAAGTTCCCACAAAGCAAAAAGTATCAAGTCTCATCTTTTCACTCAAACTATATTTAGGCCTTTGACTATGCTAAATACTGATAAGTTTTAGCAAAGGTTCTAGCAAGTCTTACCCAATATTATAAGCACAACTCAGGCATATGGAGTACAGGAGAAAGATATATTAGATACAGTTCAAAGCATAAGAGATACAATGTTTTATATGAGAGAGAAGTTTGGATTTATATATAAAACATGATGAAAAGATAAGAAATAGTGAAAAGGAATGCTTTGTTAACTAGCTTGAAGCCAGTGGAGCTGGTAGTAAGTACAGAAGGCATTGTAAATACACAGTTTGAACATTAACATGGCACTGTGCAAACAGTTACAAACTTACATAATGATTATATTAAAATGTGCAGTACCAAAAAATTAGATAAAATGGTGCTGTACTTGAATGTAAAAAATAATAAGAATTAAAAATCTTGACTTAAAGACTAGATTAAAATGTATTGCCCTGGTTTCCCAGACTAAAATGCAAGTCTGAGCTGTTTCAGCTAAAAAAAAAAAACTTGCACTGATTGATCTCGAAATACTGTAGGTCAGTGGCCTTGTTTTGTCTCAAGATGCCACCAGTAATGTCTTTTTTAAGGCATGTTTTAAAAAATTACTTTAATGTCCTAACTGAACTATAGTCTAATCCTGCCTTAATCTAAGCCATGTTTGTGAAACCAGCCCATTGTGTTTTAACATAAATTTACATTTAATTTAGTGATTCTTCTGCATACCACTAGTGGTACTTGTACCACACTTTAAGAACCACTGCATTAACACACTTTATGCCAAACTTAATTCCTACAAAATAACCACTTACATGGTCAGACTAAACTAAACTAAACTCAACTCAACTCAGTCCTCTGCACAGTACAACCATATGCAATGAAAGGGCAAGCTGTGGGCACAGGTGCAGCTAATAAGGCTTGTGAGACAGTCCTGATTGGCTGGGTGGAGCATGGGGCTAACAAGTAAATTAACAGGCTGAGAGGGGTATGATACTGCCTTCAGGTTGAAGCTTAGGGACACAAAATGTCTCAATAAATAGCATAAATGAAGTATAGCACAGATGTATGTTTGGTCTCTTGAGGCCACACATGTACTCGGTCTGCTATTAAAAAAAACTTTAGATCCTTTATATTGGACTCTTTTCACATTTTGGGGGCTCTCAGATGTCAGAATTTCTATAGTGGGGAATTTTGTGTATTTATTCTTTTGTGTTTAAATTACTATATATATATATGCTTGTGGGATTTTCTCTGTGGGTGCAAAACAGGCCCAAACTATGATACTACTCTCTTTGTGTACTTTCAGAACATGTAAAAATCTTGATTGTTTTAGGTCACAATTATGCAGAAATATAGAAAATTCTAAAGGTTTCACAAACCTTCAAGTGCTAATGTGTGTGTGTGTGTGTGTGTGTGTGTATATAATTTACAATTAATTTTTATTTGCACCCAACCATTGATCAGGGAAAATTGTATGATGACATGTAAACGTAACATATTTAATTTAAACTGCATATGTTTTTTTCTAGATTGATGCCAGCATCATCGAAGTAATGACAGATGAGCAGCTAAAGACACACTTTCCTTCTTACGGTGATCGTTTGGCCATTTTGGGATTTTGCAGACAGAAAGCCAGCTATAGGAAAGACCCTAATAACAGGAAATCAAAACTTTGAGTGATTGAAATCTAAATTATCCAAAAAACACAAGTGTGATGATTCTGTTACAAGAAGTCAAAAACCAAAAACAAGGAATGCTCACAAGATTATGAGAAAGGTATAATTAGGATGGATGAATTACGATGCAGAAAATTAAATCTTCAGACAAGTGAGAACGAGAAGGGGTGGTGGTCCACGAAAAGTAGATGTCTCCAAAGAATCCAAGAAACTAGATTTGATTCAGCAAGTAGTAGATTTAAAGGATTACAAAGAAATGTTGGTAGATGAAGACATTACAGTTGGAGAACTGTATGCAGTCACCAAGTTGCCACTTTTGAGGTTCTATCTCACAACTAAGAAAATATGCAACAGGAAATTGATGTTGTTCTGACACGATGACAACACATTTTAACAAATATCGTCGCTGTCGGGCGGAAACCTTGTATGTCCAAATTTTGTCAATTTCATATTTTTTCACAAATCGATGCTATTGGTCAGTGCCCACGTGGATCTGTCATTTTTACAAATTATTAACCAATCTAAAGTGTTGAAAATAGCTTGAGCGCAAATCTCTTAACTCATTTGAACACTTCAACTGTCTGAGAAGAGCTTGTATCTCCACCTTTTCTTCACTCTGCTGGAGCGTCAGGGCATAGGCCTATGTCTACTTCCATCTTCTTGTCACAAAGCACCGGCAAAAATAATTAGCATTGAATGTGTCAGGGGAAACAGTAAGGAGATATTTGAATGATCCATTAATAAACTAGTGTATTCTGAGATAATGTCGCAAAGACCCTGACTCTCAATCTCTTCTTTGGATGCAACTTTTGAAGGAAAGTATCTTTCTGGATTACATAATGAAAGCGTTTTTTTCTGATTTGTTTTATTTCGTTAAGTAATAATTTAAAGCTTTATATTTATTCATTTATTTATTTATTTATCATGTTTGTGAGGCATGTAGCCTATTCGCTGAAAAAATGTGATCGCGCTGGCTCCTCATGTCCTGCAAAGCGCTTTCAGCTTCTCCTCTTCAAAAACGATATTCTCCTAATAGAGCACATTTATCTAGGTTTAATGTTTAAACTAACATTGTTCTATAGCTACTTTAACTGTTTTAGATCTATAGATTTTATTTTATGCAAGTCGTGATGGTTTAAAAGGCAAATTGAGCAGACTATGAACAGTCTTCCGCTGGTCGTTGTTCGTTACTTAAAAAAAAAAAAAAAGATATTTAACGAACAAAAAAAATGCTACAAAAGTTTTTCTAATTAAAATTAATAAGAAAACGAAACGAAATATAACCACTTTGGCATTACATACGAAACGTAACTATTTTAATAGCTGAAACAGTAGTATTAAGCTGGTCTGGAAGAATTAAGAGGAAAAAAGACGGACTCAGTTTTTTTGTATTGCGTCATAGCTCTTAAACCTTTAAAATAGAGTTTAGGAAGATGTATGTAACCACAGTCGTTAGCTTTGGTTAACTATTGAAACCTTTCTCTTGTCAAAAGGCTCAACGCGACCGCAGACTTTGATGAACACTGCTGGCAGCAGCGAAGTCTGTGTCTGTCCCATTCTTATCAATGGCGGCGTAATCTCGTATCTCCCTGCTCCCAAGTCATAAACCTTGTATCTCCGATAAAACATGACTTCGGGGAAATGTTGTCTTAATGTTGGCATTACTAACTTATTTAATATTCAGTACACATGCATGAAGTGTAAAACGAGAAGGGCATAACCTTACGAAAAAAGAAAACATGCACATATCGCCGTTGTTGCATTCCTCTGCGGTTATGCTCATCAATAGCGCAGTATTGCGATACTGCAGTTATCACGACAGCCCTACTTGGTACATTCCAGTGACATCACTTGAAGTAGCAGTTGGTGGGAAAGGCCCACCATTTTATTTTTGTTTTCTAGTTTGTTTTTGTTATTTTCTTTTTATTGTTTTGCCTTTAGACTCCCCAGCAGTTAATGCTGCTAGGGGGAGTCATTTCTTTGAAATTTCAAAAATGGATGGATTAACAGTAATGGAAAAGGATATGACAAGAAAAACGGTAAAGAAAGAACTTGGACAACAAAGAGCAAAGGATAATGGATTTTGACAGAATATCAATACGCTTGGACATTATAAAGGCTGTGACAGAAAGGACTGGATTTGGAAAGGTGTTGGCGGTAAGACCAAGACCAGATAGAGAATATGAATTGATTTTGGATGATGAAGGAATGTGTGATGATTTAATGGACGGTTTAATGATAAAAAAGGATGTGTGAAATCAGAAAATTGCAGATAAGAGAATGCATTGTTTCGTTTATGAACATGTATGGACAATAAAAAACATGTTATCAAAGCTGAAAATGTGGGGTGTGACCTCAATATCAGACATTAAACTGTGGTACTATCCTGGCACAGATATAGCGGATGGAACAAGATACTTGAGATGCTTTCTAAAAGAGGTGGTATCTCTGCCCTATAGTGCTAAGTTTGAGATGGCCGAAGGGGCGCAATTCTTCAGGATCATCATGGCAGATGAAAATCTGTAGGCTATGCATGGATCCTGGCCATATCTTAAAAGACCGTCCTGAATTAAAGTTTTATGAGTGTGAAGAGCAAGGGCATTATGCTTGTAACTGCAATGCCCAGACTGTAAACATGCTTTGGTGAAGTGTGAGTGTTGGATGGAGGATGAAGTAGTGGACAAGTGTGGAAGAAAGCTCAGGACTCAACTGAAGAGGAAATAAATCAACCTGAAAGAATGGACAAGGAAGAACATGATAATTCCAACATCACTAGAGACAATGCAAACAATGATGGAGGAACAGCACAAAGTGGAACAAGCACACACGAATTTGGAAATATAAGAGGATTTGGGAAAAGGAGAAAATTAAGAATCTTAAGATATGAGAAAGGAAAGAATGCAGGGAAGAAGATCTATTAAGGTAATCCAAAATACAGAAATGGTTAAAAAGAAAAGACAAAAGAAAAGAAAAGAGTTTGATGACAACAGATTTGGGGTATTGATGCATATGGGAGAATAAAATGAATGATGAATCTACTAAATAACATTTTTATTTTAGTCTTTTAAGTATTGTATCAATAAATGTTAGAGGTTTATTGAATGTGGAAAATTTTGGAAAATTGAAAGAACTATGCAAAAAACGTGATTTTACTGCAAGAAACAAACTGGAAAAATGAAATGATGGAAAGTTTTAAAAGAAGATGGAAAGGGAAAATGTATTATAGTAATGGAGATGGGGAAAAAAGGAAAAGGAGTTGCAGTTCTATTTAAAAGAATTATAAGTGATGATGTTAAAATTACATATTGTGATAAAGAAGGGAAATGTATTATTGTGAGAATGGTCTGGGGAGAAGATGTTGTTTTGTGTAATGCACATGCTCCAATGCAGAGACTGAAAAGAAAATATTTTTTTTATAGAAAAATGGGAAAAGGTTATATTAATGGGAGACTTTAATACAGTTTTGAGTAGAATGGATATAGCAAAGGATATGGTTTTTAAAAGAGATAGTGGAAGGAAAGAATTGTTTAAATAAATGGATGAAAATGATTTAAGAGATATATGGTGAGAACAAAATGAAGGAATAAAAGATTTTTCAAGGCAACAGCTGGTAAAAGAAAAAATGAAGCAGAATAGAATAGACTAGTGTATGAACGAACTCTGCCAGCCTCCCGCCCCCCCCTCACGTTTCTCGGATTACTCTAGTCTGCTTACTGCTGGCCCCGACACCCTGCTTGTCCGATTCTGAGTTTGTCTCCAATAAAGCGTTGCATATGGATCAAAAGCCTATCGACCCATCATTACAGAATACTTCGCCACCATCTGATCCAGCAATGGTTTACCAGCTCAGCACCGAGCTCTCGGCTCAGGCCTCCATGCTGGCTGCAGACCAGCAACAGATCACCCGCCTGACTTCTCTAACTGAGGAACTGGTAAAGACTTTAGAAGCTCTGCACTCTCCAGGTGGCTCCATGTCCGCCTCAGCCTGTCTCCCCACCGCCCGCCGTCCACCCTGCCGCTGCCAGTCCTCGCCTCTCTGGAAAAGTTTGACAGCTCCCTAGGTAAATGCAAAGGTAGGTTAGGTTTCATCTTCAGATTCACCACACCACCACCGATATCCACCTCCAGATTGGCACCTCTCACAGGGAGACCATACGATTTTTCATCGTTCACACTCCGCTCACTCCCGTCATCCTCGGGTTCCCCTGGCTGGACCTCCATAGCCCCACCATCTCCTGGACCCAACGCCAAATCACTCAGTGGTCCCCCTACTGCCATGAACATTGCTGCTCTTCCCAGGATCCACATGCTCCATCTCCGGAACCACCTAAACCAGATCCTTACCCAGGAAAGAGTAATTTCCCATCCGAATACCAAGACCTGCACATAGCTTTCAGCAAGACTCGGGCCACTCAACTACCACCTCACCGGCCAGTGGATTGCTCCATAGACCTCATCCCAGGCTCCTCACCACCCCGAGGTCGTGTCTTTCCTCTCTCCCAGCCGGAGTCCGAGGCCATGAAGCAGTACATACAGGAGGAGCTAGCAAAAGGCTTTATACATCCATCTACCTCTCCTGCATTGGCGGGCTTTTTCTTCGTCAAGAAGAAAGATGGCGGGCTTCGACCCTGTATCGACTACCGTGGGTTAAACGAGATTACAGTGAAATACAGATAGCCTCTTCCTCTGGTTCCCTCCGCCTTGGAACAACTCCGCACAGCTAGAATTTTCACCAAGCTTGACCTACGCAGTGCATACAATCTGATTCATCCGTGAGGGGGACGAGTGGAAGACGGCCTTTTCCACCACGACTGGTCACTACGAATACTTAGTTATGCCCTTTGGCCTGTTCAGCAACCCATCCTGCTTTCAGGCCTTCATCAATGACGTTTTCCGTGACATGCTCAACCAGTGGGTCATCGTGTACATTGATGATCTTCTCAGTTTTTCTGACAACTTCACAGATCACATCAAGCATGTAAGAGCCATCCTGCAGAGGCTGATCCAGAACCAGTTGTTCGCCAAGTTTGAAAAGTGCGAGTTTCACCTTTCCGACCTCCCACATTCACAGGGCCACACTACCGTTCTGACAGTTATTGACTGATTTTCCAAGGCCTGCCACCTCATTCCTCTGCCCAAACTGCCCTCTGCCCTGGAAACTGCCCAATTCAGTCTTCCGTTTCTACGGTCTCCCCGAGGACATTGTCTCGGATCCGACCGTCGTCGCACTCCCAATCCTCCCTACACTTCAGGACGCTGGGTGTGGCTTTCCACCCAGGACCTGCACCTCCGCCTCCCCAGCAAGAAGCTAAGCCCCAGGTACATAGGTCCTTTTCAAATCTCTAGACAAATCACTCCCGTCTCATTTCGATTAATCCTACCACCTCAGTACTGTATCTCACCCACCTTCACAATATATAGTGATATTCTCAATGTAACTCAGAAAAAAGGATACAAGTTTAATTCCTTTGAAATACTTTTGCTTAAAGTTACTCTGTCAGATTTGCAAAAGAAATCTGTCTTATCTCTTATTTTAGCTACTGTGTATAGACCACCCGGGCCGTATGCAGACTTTCTAAAAGAATTTTCAGATTTCCTTTCCGACCTGTTGGTTAATTTTGATAAAGCACTAATTGTCGGAGACTTTAACATTCACGTCGATAATACAAGTGATGCCTTAGGGCTTGCGTTTACTGACCTATTAAATTCTTTTGGAGTCAAGCAAAATGTCACCGGGCCCACTCATCGTTTCAATCATTCGCTAGATTTAATTATATCGCATGGAATTGATCTTACTGACATAGATATCGTACCTCAAAGCGATGATGTTACTGACCATTTCCTTGTATCATGCACGCTGCGTATGACTGATATTAACTATATCGCTCCGCGCAATGGGCAGAACCATTGTTCCAGCCACCAAACATTTATTTACAAGTAACCTGCCCGATTTATCTCAACTGCTCTGTGCACCCAGTAATACACAGGATCTAGACAAATTAACTAGCAACATGGACACTATCTTCTCTAATACGTTAGAAGCTGTTGCCCCCATCAAATTGAAAAAAGTTAGAGAAAAATGTACTGCGCCATGGTACAACAGTACTACCCATTCTCTCAAGAAAGAAACTCGTAATCTTGAGCGCAAATGGAGAAAAACGAATTTGGAAGTTTTTAGAATTGCGTGGAAAAACAGTATGTCCAGCTATAGACAGGCTCTAAAAGCTGCCAGGGTCGAGCACATACGCACACTCATAGAAAATAACCAAAACAATCCAAGGTTTTTATTTAGCACAGTGGCCAGATTAACAAATAATCAGATGCCGCCCGACCGAAATATTCCTTTAAAGTTTAATAGTAATGACTTTATGAATTTTTTCACTGATAAAATAGATAACATCAGAAATACAATAACCAGCGTAGATTCTACAGCGTCTAATACGTCAATTTCCTTTGTCACACCCAAAGAAAACCTGCAGTGCTTTACCACTATAGGACAGGAAGAGCTAAATAAATTTATCAGTACGTCTAAACCAACAACATGCCTATTAGATCCTGTACCCACTAAATTACTGAAAGAGTTGTTACCTGTAGCAGAAGAACCGCTCCTCAATATTATTAACTCATCGTTATCTTTAGGTCATGTCCCAAAATCATTCAAGTTAGCGGTTATTAAGCCTCTTATTAAGAAACCACAACTAGACCCTAATGAACTAGGAAATTACAGACCCATTTCTAATCTTCCGTTTATGTCTAAAATTTTAGAAAAAGTTGTATCTGCTCAATTATGCTGCTTTTTGCAAAAAAATGATATCTATGAAGAATTTCAATCAGGTTTCAGGCCCCATCATAGCACAGAAACTGCACTTGTTAAAATCACTAATGACTTGCTTCTTGCATCAGACCAAGGCTGCATCTCAGTGCTAGTTTTACTTGACCTTAGTGCTGCGTTTGACACTATAGACCATGACATACTAATAGATCGACTACAAAACTATGCAGGTATTCAAGGGCAGGCTTTAAGATGGTTTAGATCCTACCTGTCTGATCGCTACCACTTTGTTTACTTAAACGGGGAGTCGTCTCAATTATCACCAGTAAAGTATGGAGTGCCACAAGGATCTGTCCTAGGTCCTCTGCTTTTCTCAATATACATGTTGCCCCTTGGCAATATTATTAGGAATTATGGAATTAGTTTCCATTGTTATGCTGATGATACTCAACTATATATCTCAACAAGACCAGATGAAACTTCTAAATTATCAAAGTTAACAGAGTGTGTTAAAAATGTAAAAGACTGGATGACCAATAATTTTCTCCTATTAAATTCAGATAAGACAGAGATATTACTTATCGGACCAAAAATTAATACACAAAATCTCTTGGATTACAATTTACAACTAGATGGATGTACTGCTGCTTCCTCTACAGTCAAAAGTCTGGGTGTTATATTAGACAGCAACTTGTCTTTTGAAAATCATATTTCCCATGTTACAAAAACAGCATTCTTCCATCTTAGAAACATTGCCAAGCTGCGAAACATGTTACCTGTTTCTGATGCAGAAAAGTTAGTTCATGCATTTATGACCTCTAGACTGGACTATTGTAATGCATTGCTAGGTGGTTGTCCTGCATCTTCAATAAACAAGCTACAGTTAGTCCAAAATGCAGCTGCTAGAGTCCTTACCAGGTCAAGAAAATATGACCATATTACCCCAATTTTAAAGTCTCTGCACTGGCTTCCTATTAGGTTCCGTATCAACTATAAAATACTACTTCTTACCTATAAGGCCCTAAATGGTTCAGCTCCTGCGTACCTAACTAGTCTTCTACCTCGCTACAATCCATCACGCTCCCTAAGGTCGCAAAACTCAGGACTCTTGGTAGTACCTAGAATAGCAAAGTCCACTAAAGGAGGTAGAGCTTTTTCACATTTGGCTCCCAAACTCTGGAATAGCCTTCCTGATAATGTTCGGGGTTCAGACACACTCTCTCTGTTTAAATCTAGATTAAAGACACATCTTTTTAGCCAAGCATTCACATAACACATCTCATAATCTTTTACTGCTGTTATATCTGATTTATGAATCCTTAGCTTTGGTTGAACAAATCCTTTTGCTTGGTTTGAACAGCAGCTACGCTAATTATGTTCCTATTGTTCTCTGTTTCTGCCACGGGATTGACATCCCGTGGTAACTAGGAATAACACAAGCTACAGTCTGGATCAGGAGCACCGAAGAAGAGATGATGATGCCAACCCCTTGGAGGACTTTAGATGATATCAGCCCTGAAACACCATACATCACTACAGAATTTTACTACAGTGATTTGATTGCAACATATAATCATTAATGTTAACATTATACAAATTGTACAAACTTTAATTATTGTACAAATTCTAATTTAACAAACGTTATTGTACAAACTTTAATTATTGTACAAACTTTAATTTAACAAACTTTAATTATTGTACAAACTTTTAATTTGCTGTTAAGCTGCTTTGAAACGATTTGTTTCGTGAAAAGCGCTATACAAATAAACTTGACTTGACTTGACTTGACTTGACTTGACTTGACTTTCATGTTACTCTGCTTAAGCCCTCTGGTGACCCCAAAGGAGCAGAGGGCCTAGACGAGACTGGGACAGGAGGCCCTCTCCCCATCATTGTGGATGGCGAGGAAGCCTACCGGGTAAATGAGATCATGGACTCGTGACGTCGGGGGGGGGGGACTTCTCCAGTATCTGGTCGATCCATCCTTGACTACTGAATTCCATCGATCTTACCCAGACAGACCAGCCCCCAGACTATGGGGTAGACCCTGGTGTCAGGAGCCTCCTCGTGCCAGGAGTCGCACGCAGGAGGGGGGCTCTGACACAAACCCGGTCTCTGTGGCTTCCTCCGCTCGCCGCCAGCAGGAATCCTCCCTCGAGTATTAAGTTGCATTTTGGACTCCATTATCCATCACCCCATACCTGAGCGGCACTCCGCCCGCGGCGGCCATCTTACACAGTGTAACCCGGATAAATAGACTGCCATTACCACGATTCCCTCGCAAAGTTTTGATTTGCCACGGCCATCAACTCTGAGCGTTTTCCCTTGTGTTTTCCCTTTTGTTGACGAACTCGAACTGCTTCCTAGTGTGTGAACGAACTCTGCCAGCCTACCGACCTCCCTCGCATGTTTCTCGGATAACTCTTGTCTGCTCGCTGCCAGCCCCGACACCCCGCCTGGACTTCGACTCTTCTCTGGCTCACCTTCGACACACCTGTTTGCTCCTATCAACCCTGCTTGTCCGATTCTGAGTTTGTAAACGCTCCAATAAAGCATTGCATATGGATCAAAAGCCTATTGACCTGTCATTACAGGTAGGATAATATAAAATATGAAATAAAGAAGTATTTGAAGTATTCATTGAAGTATAGAATATTGAAACAAAAGGTTAAAATGAGATAAGTAGTAGCTAGAAAGTAGTAGTAAGTAGTTAGAGGAATTACAAAAAGATAATGGCAATATAGAAAAGATTATAATTTATAAGAAAAATAGATGTAATATGTAATGTAGATAAAAATGTGGAGGAGCCATGATAGGAAATAGGTAAAGAATGCGTTGGAAGGAGAAAGATATACAAATTTCTTCTTTTAATTTAGAGGAAAGTAGACCAAGGGCTGACACAATGAGGGAAGTGTTGAAAAAAGATGGGAAAAGAGTAAAAGAATGAGATTTTGCAAAGTGTAAGAGAATTTTATGCAGATCTTTTTAAAAGCGAAGGGATTAAAGAGGATGAAAAGGATTTTATTAAAGCAAGTTAAAACAAAAGTAGTTAAAGAGGATAAAGAAATGTGTGATAGAGTTTTTTTAAATAAAGAAATAGAGACAGCAACAGTACAGCTAAACAATGGGAAAAGTCCAGGAGCAGATGCCTTGACTAGTCAATTTTACAAAGTTTTTAAGGATAAGTTAACCCCCAGCTTAAAGGAAGTTTATGAGGAAATGTATGATAGAGGGCAAGCAAGTCAAATGATGAGAGTAGGAATGGTGAAATTCATTTGTAAAAAGGAGGTTATTCGGCAGATTTGAAGAACTATAGACCCATATCAATATTAAACACAGACTTTAAAGTTTTAGCAAAAATGTTGGCAAATAGATTAAAGAAGGTTCTACCAGGAATAACAACAAGAAATCAAGATTATTCAATCACAGGAAGGGAAATTACAGATACAGTAAGTAATGTAAGAGACTAAATAAGTTATATGATAGAAAATAAAAAGGAGGGATATGTAATTATTTTAGATTTGGAAAAAGCATGTGATAGGGTAGAACATAATTATTTATTTAAACTTTTAAAGCGTTTTGGTATGAATTTTATAAGATGGATTATAGTTTTATACAAAAGTGCGATCAGTTTCATAAAATGTAATGGATTTTTAACAGATGTTTTTAGTATAGCAAAATTGATAAGACAAGGGTGTCCTTTATCTGCATTATTGTATAGTACAGTAGTTGAACCTTTAGGATTAGTGGTTGGGGAAGATGAAAATATAGGAATAGGCTTTGGAGGAATAAACATATATATATATATATATATATATATATATATATCTCAATATGCAGATGACACCACTTTAATTTTAAAGGATATAGATAGCGTTGAGAGAGCAATGAATAAAATACAAAAATATTGTAAGGGTTCAGGAGCAAAAATAAACACAGAACTTAAGACTGTCATGATGAGAATAGGAACAGTGAAGCCTTTACCAGATTATTTTAGTTTTAAAGAGACACAAAATATGAACATTTTGGGAATTAGAATTGGGAAAGATGAAAAGAAAGCTAGAGATTTAATATGGGAAGAAATCTTAGGAGGAATGGAGAGAAGACTGACTTTCTGGAAACAAAGAATGTTGAAATTAAGAGGGAAGACTTTTTTAAATACGTTCACTCATTAGTAAGGGTCTCTTTAACAGTGACATTGTGGATGGCAGCAAGAGAATGACTTTTTAGAGTTGAATCATGCGTGTCCCCCTGGGTTTATATTTCGCAACCTCGTATCTCTGGACGTGGCAGTCTAGCTGTACTTCACAAATCAATTTATAAAGTATCTCCATTGACCGCATCAACGTACGTTTCCCTTGAATCGGTTGCTTTATCTATCAGCGGTGCAACGCCTACAGTTTTAGCTGTTGCCTACCGACCACCAAAATACTGTAATACATTTTTACATTAATTTTGTTCATTTTTAACATCACTATGTACCCTATCACTTATTATTACTTTTTTGGGCGACTTTAATATTCATGTGGACAGTGCTGGTAACTCACTCACAAAGGATTTTATTTCCTGCCTAGACAGTTTTGGTTTCCAGCAATATGTGGACTTTCCAACCCATTCTAAAGGCCACACTTTGGACCTTGTTTGCTGTTCAGGTGTTACACCTCTGGATTGTACTGCAACTGCAATACCCATATCCGATCATAAATTGCTTTCTTTCAATGTTAATGTTACACTTTGCAGATCCAAACAACAACGATGTTCTGAACTACGGCAGCGCTTGGACAATTTTGCACCTCTCAAAACTCGGTCTGTATCATTCACTCACTCTGCACCTTGGTTTACTCCTGAACTTCGGCAGCTAAAAACTAAAGGGCAGCGCTTGGAACGCCTTTATAAACAAACTGTACTTATGGTACATGGAGAGCTGTATAACAAACATGCTCATCTTTATAAAGACGCTCTTTTTGTTGCCAAATATGAGTTTTATTCACATTCAATTGAGTCATTTTGAAACCACCTGACAGCCTTACTGCATACCTGTACTGCACTGCTCAATGTGATAAATTTGTCTTTTTTCAGTGACAAAATAAGCACCATCGACCAACATTTGGCATCTTCAGCTAATTTGTATGCTAATTCATTATACAGTGTTTCAACCAATACCCCTCTTATTCTTTTTTCTTCTGCCATCTCTAATTTTATATACAAATCTAATTCTTCCATGTTTACTTGACCCCCATACCAACTCATCTGGTCAAAGCCTGTCTTCCTTTTCTTTCTCCTCTTAAAACTCGTATTGTTCATACCTCTCTCAGCTCCGGCATTGTTCCATCATCTCTTAAAATAGCTGATATAACCCCAATTCTTAAAAAACCTGGTGCAGACCCTAACAATCTAGATAATTTCCCTCCCATTTCAAATCTTCTTTTAATTTCTAAAATACTTGAAAATGCAGTTGCAGCACAAATTCAAGCTCACCTTAGTAAAAGTGTTTTCAGTCAGGATTTCATTTCAAGCATAGTATGAAAATCACCTTAGTGAGAGTAACTAATGATCTGTTGATGGCTGCTGAGGGTGGGTTTTTATCTATTCTTGTTCTACTTGATTTGAGTGCAGCTTTTGACACCATTTCACACACTATTTTGTTAAACCGTTTATCTGCTATTGGTATCTCTGGTACACCTCACCTGGTTTACTTCTTATCTCTCTGACCGTAAACAGTTCGTACAACTAAAAAGTTTTAATTCCCAACCGTTTCCTGTTAGCTGCGGTGTTCCTCAAGGTTCTGTCCTAGGTCCTCTGTTGTTCCTAATCTATCTTCTCCCACTTGGTAATATCTTTTCTAAATTTGATATTCAATTTCACTGTTATGCTGACAATACACAACTTTATGTATCTACTAAGCCTGACTCCATTCTTCCACCTATGTCCAGGGCATGTAAGGCTTCTTCCGCTCTCATGGGGAAGGCTTATGCTGCTTCTGGGCAAGCTGTGCCTGCCCATCATGCCATGGCAGGTCTATCAGGCCAAGGTTCTTAGCGAGATGCACGAGGGTGCTTTCAAAACAGAGCTGTTGCAGAATCTGCGGTCAGCGACTGACTATGCTCTTCGGGCTACGAAAGTCATGGCGCAGGCTCTGGAGAGGGCGATGTCCACTATGGTGGTCCAGGAGCACCACCTTTGCCTGAATCTGGCAGAGATGAAGGACACTGATGTAGGGTAAGGACCAATCAGACAATGGTTCATTAGATTTAACCAAATCAGTGGTTTATTCAATTAACAAAGAAGCAGACTTCCCCTCACCCAACCCAACAGTGGGTGACAAAGTCTCAACCAGGACGCTTCTAGCAACCACTGATAATGTCAGTTTACGATGTAAAACTATGCCGGAGAATCTGCAACTATGCAGGCAGACTGTTTTTCTTCACTCACTTCCCCCCCTATAGGAAAGACACAATGCTCATAGAAATGGACTCTTCCCTATTTCATTCACAGACAAACGTTTCTGTGAACGAAGACACATAGCTCATATATCAGTGTGTGTATATTACGACTGTCCATGTCCTTTGTATTCCTTACTTTAAATTTCTTACTTTATAACCGTTTTATGCTTGTGTCTTGATAGAATGCTAATGTAACCACATACAGTATATGCCATGTTTGGTCTCTTTTGACTCGTATGTAGATTTTCTGAAAGATGCTGTGTATTAGATCCGGATACCGGTGGAACATATTAATGTTCTAATAATCTTTAGTATTTCTGGCCTGAACCCCTATTGATTTAAATATGCAAACTGACCTTTTTCTGAAACAAAGGGCCATAAAACGAAGACCCAGTTTCAAACCTCCCACTGAGAAAGCCAGCCTTCTCATTGGTCAGAACTACTTGGGAAGGTGTGACTCTGTCCAGACTTTAAAGGGCTCACACCCCACTCCGGCCTTCTCTCTTCACCAGTACGCACTTTTAGGCTTAACAGAAGTCAAAATAAAAGAAACTTGTGTAATGTAAGTTATTAATTTAAGCACAATAAAATATGTATGATTAAAGGTTATTAATTACACATACTTTATACACTTATCTGATACAGCCGAGTCAATAATAAACCAAACTAATGCCCTCGTCCAGCGAGTGTTTATCCGCTTTTATTCTAACTCTAACTCTACTTCCTAGCCTTAAAAATTAATCTTTCCCACCGTAATAAGTTACAGGACTGGATCAGTTTTGTAACGAAATCAAAGCAGTTTAAGTGACGTGATATTTGTGAGCAAGGAACACAGTAAGAAATTCATATGTGAATACAAAATGCGGGTTTATTGATTACACTAAAGGGGAAAATAAACACTAGCTAGCAAATAACGAACACTAAACAAACAACACATAAAACAAAGCGAGAGAGAGAGAGAGAGAACGAGAGTGAGAGAGAGAGAGTAGACTGGCAAACTTTTACATCAGCATAACCAAATCATCAGAGAAAACATGAATCTCCTTGACTTACAAGGGGCACACTTTGTTATCGTATCTAACAGTTAAATGGTTACTTGCATTGGTTTCCTTTTGTGTGGTGCTTACGCAAGGGTCCAGATGCCAGCTCAAAGGTAGTCCTGATGATTTCATGGAGATGGAGCCTTCATTGTTCCATTGATCGGCTGATCGGATGGTTACAAAGGGGCTGAGTTGTAGATGCCAAGATAGAGAGGGCCCAGCCTCATGCTGGAATCCCCATGGTGAGGATTTCTCCCCGGAAGGGGAGACATAGAGTTGTGACCCAAGAAGAAGGAACTGAACTGACCGGGTGTGTCTGGCAACTTTTAAGTTCATTCAAAAGTTACCACCCATTCCTGGGGAGTTGACGAATGACAGTGCGAGGGTCTTTTGGAGGGAAGAGTTCCTTTGTGTCACCAGACCACTTGATTTGCATCTTGATAGTTTGGTGAGATTGTGTAACTTTTGCCCAAAGGTGTGATGGAAAGCATACCTTGCACATTAAAGTCATGTACTATACACCGTCAGCTCAGAAATGGAAAGAGAATTACGTTGATACTAAACACGCCAGGTATTGGTAACAAGTGACAGAGGTAACTTATTTGACAGGGCCTCCACAGGCTGTTTGTGGACAGTGCATTTTAAATTCAGTGTTAAGTATTACTAAAATGTGTGTAAACAAATGACAGACAAGAAGTTTTTTTGAGTACAACAAATAACTTTACTTTATTTTTTATTTTAGAGAACAACACACAAGCAACAGGAACAAAAAATCGGACAAGAAGTTTTTGTGAGAACAACAAATAACTTTACTAAACATATATATTTTTTATTTTAGAGAACAACACACAAGCAACAGGAACAAAAAATCTGAACTATATACACTAACAAACAGAACTATATACACCCTTCTACTTTTTCTGGCTTCGCTTCTGCATGGCCCTCTTCACCGCCTCGGTGGCTTTCTTTCTTTGTTGCATGCCCAGCAATGTCACCGAGCTGGGACCATGCTTAAGTTTCAGCTGCGACACCATTTGCGCAGACGTCTTCATTTTCTTCACGGGCGTGACCGCCACCGCACGTTGACCCCTCTTCGGATAAGTCTTTAGAGGAGTCGAAAGCGGCGCGTCTTCCTCCCCTTCCTGCGTCTCCGCTTCGCTCTGTCAAAGGAGGAAAAACAATGCGCGGTGAGGAAACGATCATCGCATCGATATAACGCGGCCGTGTTGAAGATTTCTCTTTTTCCCGCTTTGAAGAATCACTCGATACGCTCAGGTTTTGATGCCAAAAATAGACTTTATTGTTGGTACAATAAGCCGTGTTGTCTATAGAGAACTGATTTCTGTTCAGTCTGCAAGGGGTTTATATAGGGGTCTTCTCACGCATACCTGTCAACTCGAGTTATAGGGGGACCCTCGAAGTTACACTTATAATTTGAACCATATGTTGGTGGGCTTTTATCAAAACATGAGACCTGTCCTGGCTAGTGGGTCTCTAGAGACGAGCTAGCCAGACCCTTTACAAAAACATACAATATCATGCCCACACACACAGTAACTGAGGAATAGAACTTATAATGGCCAAACGATACATAATTCCTTTATATTTATAATGGTAAAATAATTAATACATGATTCCTTCTTTTTATAGTTAATAAAATCTTCTTCAGACCCCACAAAAAGGGGGAAAGAATTTTAAACTATACTCAGTCTGCTCCCAGAAAAGAGTATTTCTCTCTCTCTCTTTCTCTCTCCAGTCACTCTCATCTCACAGTTAGCAGTAACTGTCTTCCCATAATATGTATATATAGTTTTTCTTTTTCTTCATCTCCCCTGCAGGAAAAGGGGGAAGCAGCCGACGACCACTCTGTTCCTCTCTCTGTGTGTTGTCTTCTTCTCTCCCTGTGCCCCTCGTACGTGCACACTATCATCCCTCACAGCACTCACGATTAAGAAGCACGCCCACCAGAGGACCACGCTTAAACCCACTACACACATCTCAGAGGAACTTGAAAAATCCTCACAAGCCACAGATACCAATGCAGGTACACTTCATGAAGAGTCTTGCACATTTCACACCCACCCACCCAACCCATCATTGACGGCTAGAACCTGCCGCTGACAGAACTTTGTTGTGCACAACCCCATCTCCTCCCACACCGACCTCTCCCTTCAATTCAACTCCAAGGACCCAATTGCATGAGTCTCTGATCATCTCGTCCATTTTCCACATCCCTCCAACCCATCAAGCACCTGTTGCATCTACAAGACGGCGTCCTCAAATATGTCTCTGAGCCCCTGACTGTGCCACGGCTCGTAGGCCCTCAACGCCAAAAGGGGGACTGATGATGCACGCCAACAATGCACCATGCGATGAGCACCATGATGCCTAGGCCACCTACAACAAACACAAACAGGCCTGGCCTGGCCTGGCATGCAAAAAGACGTGACAAATACGTGAAAGATGCCCAACATGCTGCCAGCCCCAAGCAACGGAAAAAGGGGGAGACCAAACCCACTGACACAGACCGACCAGTCCAGACACACCACTAACCCAGTTTTTGTCTATTTAGGGAAACACAGCTACCTTCCCAAACACAACACATATCACTTACACACCCTCCTCCACCGCACTGCTAGGACAACCTCCGTCCAGCAGAGAGGAGCTGTCTCTCACATGGGAGACACATGAGTGCCCTCGTGTCCGTTTGTGTTTTCTGTTCTGTCTCTCTATGTCTTTCCTTCCCCTCTAGCCTTCCAATATTTTTGTGTTTTTTTTTCTCCTCTTCTCTTCTCTTTCTCATTCTACTTCTCAGTCCAGGGTTTTGAAAATGGGATTGACCCCGTACACCAAGCTGTTGTGATTTATTGCTAGAAGTCCTGGTTAGAGATGAACAAATCATGATCCCCGTGACTTAACTTTCCATTTATTCCCTGTCTGTTACCAGGAGGATGTTCAGACGTACCCCGCTATGTCCCTGCGTAATTGTGATTATGCCTAGCCAGAAGTTGCGTCACCAGGACCAACCGTAAAAGCTGACACCCGAAAGGTGTGAGCCCGACTTGCGATGTTTTCAGAGTACACTACACCCCTCTCAGCCCCCCAAACCACTTGGGTAGGCACCTGTTGGACTTGGGAAGCCTTAAGCCCACATATAAGCAGATGTGAAACACATACTGCACCAATTTAAAGATTTATTTTTTGGCTTTTTATTATTTTAGGACAGATCAGGAAGGACAGGAAGCGAAGTGGAGAGAGAGAAGGGGGTAGGGTCGGGAAAGGTCCTCGAGCCGGGAATCGAACTCGGGACGCCCGTTGCGCAACGGCGCTGTACGTCGGCGCACTGCCCACAAGGCTATCGGCGCCGACATACTGCACCAATTTAAGGAAATTACTGTAACCCAGGATGAATTAAGCGGGTACAACCAGTGTTCCAAGCGATTCTTGGGCACCCTGTTGGGGCTGCTGTGGCTGTAGGTACTCTGTTTAACATCAGCTCTTAAACCAGAGCCATGCCTTACAAACCTTGGGGAAGTCACTTAATGGCACTATCACAGTTTGTTAACGCTCACATCACCTGTCCAAACCAAATTATCAAATTCATAAACAAACGATCTGCAGTCGTACAAAACGGTTTAGCTCAAATGCAAATCTTAACCACCCTCATGGCCCATAAGCTTTAAGGAGTAGGCTCCTCAATTGATAGCCTGGCCTTGGGTAAGATTCCATGCATTTTTGACTTGACAAAGCTAACCGAGAACCTGAATCCGAGAACTCATCAAACCGGTTTGAGATTACGACTGTACCGCCTGACGATTAGATTGACCAAAACACCAATGCACCCCTACATCGTCCCACGCATCTCTAACCCTACCAACCCAAAATAGCTAAAGCCCTGCACCAGAATTCAGCTTGTGATGGAGATGTCGTTGTGCCTTGTTTGTGTCTGTACTCTCTCCGCCTCTTGTTCCAGTGCCTGCCGGATGTTCATACCTGGAACATCGCCATGCAAAAGGGGGATATATGTGGGACCTCGGGCGAACAGATCATCAAACTGCAGAGATCACCACATTCCAGTCGAATCTAAAAGAGTCATCTCCCCTGCCATGTGCCTATTGTAAAACCGACCAGGAGACCCAATGATGCCAGACCGGCTCCCCCTTTTCCTGGTCACTATCTCTTAGGGAATTTAAAACCCTAATTCAACCCTAATTGAAGACAAGAACTCCCCTTTCATCTAGGCTCATTCAGGCAACCAGAGCATGCAGTGTATCTTACCAGGTACACGTGAATTGACAATCAAATATACAAGCAGAAAGTTTTACAATGACAAAACCCAGCCGTTAGGGCTCAAAGGACTTCACAGCATGACCTCCGGACACTCTGGTCACCCCAGCCCCCCTCCTTTCTGCATTCCACTAAACTCACCCAGTCTGGACTGTTAGGGAGAATACACAAACTCTATTTCTAATGCAGTTAGAGCAACAGTACAGAAGAATAATATTTCCTTTACCTTTCTACATTTGTGGTGTGTTTTATGTAATCAAGTGTATGTGTATGAGTGAAACTATTCCCTTTTATGTGTTTGCATTATATTTCCTTTTAGTAGATAAGGCTACAAAATGTGTTGACTATACAAAATATCTGATGTTTGGTGTTGACCAGAAGCTTGTTTTATTTCCAATATGTTTATATGAATGAAAAGTTACTATTGGTTACAATACTTGCATTACAACAATTTATTGACAAAACTCACAGATACACCACGTGTGGAACTCAAGTTAATTTATGCAAGGAGGAACCCCACAACCTGATCTGATTGGAGCAAACCTGAATGGGGACGGACCAAGATAGCTGGTTTAAAACCCTATGTTCCTAACAATCTTAGCCTTTCGCCGTTCGATTTCCACCTTGCGCCTTTCGCCGTGCGCCGCCATTCCACCGCGCTGACCATCACGCGATTGTGCCATCCAGAACTCTACAGGAAACAGACTCAGCTCCACTAACTGGCCGAATTCTTCAAAGACTTTGCGTCTGGCAACTCTGACCGCAGAAGAAACTCTCGCGCATCACGTCGTGCAACCAATCGGAGCCATCCGGTCAAGCAGATCACTCACCACTAACGTGTTTCCAAAAGACGTCCTCCAAGGAACCACCAATCCAAAGTCTCCTTTGCTCGCTGAATTGGTGCACAAAATCCTTATTAGCAGCTAAAAGCCAAATCTCTGCTTTTGTGGTTTTACCAGGTTGCAATCTAAGAACTATAGTAGCAATTGCTAGTAATGTTGTTTTGGGATTCCGTTTAACCTCCGTAAACCCCATAACCCTCTAGAACAGTATGAATGTGTGTGTGTGTGTGTTTGTGTGTGTGTGTGTGTGTGTGTGTGTGTGTGTGTGCGTGTGTGTGTTTGTTTATGTGTTGATAGTTTAGTTTGTGTGTCTTAGAGTAATTCAAATAAATTCCTGTTTCATTTATAAAGAAGCATTGTCTTGTGTTGTGTATTTTAAAGTTAAATCTATGCCCAGATCTTGGCACCTTGCTCTTAAGAGTTAACGAAATAACTATTTATATTATGTTGTGGCCACAAAGTAATATAAACCTCAGAATTGGTAAAATGTACTAATTTAACCCTTTCGCTGGAAGAACGGTTAATAGGTGCAATTTATTAATTCTGAATCAAGTTAATCTAATCAAGCTGAATCGAATCGTTAGATCTGATTCCCATTTGATTCCCTATAATCAATTTGAGCTAATATCTTACATAGCCTACAAGACTGATTACTCAAATGATTTCGTCAGAACTATTCAGTATGTGTTTTAAGGCCATGTTTTAGAGAAATGTTTTTTCCTAAAATGTGCTAACCACGCATAATATTTTTTTTCTACGAAATGCAAACATGTACATCCATCTTTCTCACATATTATTGTAGCACAGTTTGTGCTGAATACAAAAAAAAATACATATGGGCAAATAGTATGTTATAAGTAGCTGAAATAAGCACAAATGTCAGGGCATGTCAACACACCTCAAGGGCCCCAAAATCACCTCAGACCCCAGAGGGTTAAATAAGCTAATAAAAAAGCTGGTTCTGTGGTAGGAAGTGAGCTACTCATTTTGGATGAGAATAGAATGGTTGATAAACTTGTTTCTGTGATACATTATGATTGTCATCCTCTTCATGATGTAGTTCGAGCCCTAGTATGCACCTACAGTTCAAGGTTAATCCGTCCCCGCTGTTATAAGGACCGATTTAGGAAGTCTTTTTTACCAACTGCTATTAGATTGTACAACCAGTGTTATATAAGGTAAATAAATTATTACTTTTTAGGTCTATTTTAGCTTTAGGTCATAATGCCTTGCACAATTGATTCTGGATGAACTGATTGTTGTTGTGGAGTATGTTTGTTTGTTGTTTTTATTATTTTTTATTATTATGTGGTGTTCTGCTGTGATATGTAAGTTTCCCCTTTGGGTAAGGTAAGGTAAACGTAATAAAGTTTACCTTACCTTACCTGTAATTGTCAAGTGCTCCTTCAAATCCTAATTAGTTGGATTAGGTGTGTTTGGAGGGGTTGGGCACCCCTGTTGTAGATTAGTAGTGTGGGGTAAGTGAGGGCTGCCAGTGCAGGGCCAGCACTAAGGGGCCAATGTTTTATCAATGAGCAAAATCTCAAAGGCCCTGTGCTGGCAGCCTGCTAGCCCTAAGTGGGCCTGTGAAAGGACAGTGAAGGCTTGTTTGCAGGGCCAGTTCATCCAAAGTCCTTTGCTGGCACCAAATCACATATATTAACTATTTTACATCAACCTTTTATACAAAACTTGGAGAATATAGTTATATGTGGGAAAAATATGTGTGGCCTCTCAGAAGTTCATCACACATTCTCACAGAAATGCTTGAGCCACTGAATGAAGTGCTTAGCATCATCATCAGTGAAGATTTTCAGACATTCTGGAGTCACACCATCTGGGCCTGGTGCCTTTATTCTTTTGTTCTTTCTGAAGACTTTTCACACATCTTCTTTGATTTGAAAGGCAGGAGGGGGGAGATGGGGGTTGCTGGAGGTGTTAATGGTTGCGAAAAGAGATTGTCTGAACAGGTGTGGGGGGTTTCGAATCTACAATAAAAGTCATTCAGGTCTTCAGCAAGTCATTGATTCGCCTCAATGCTTGGGGATGGTGTCTTGTAGTTTGTGATGGCTTTCAGACCTTTCCACACTGAAGTTGGGGTTTTAGAAATGAACTGATCATCTAACTTTTTTGCATAGGTCCTTTTTAGCCACTCTAATCTCCTTATTCAGTGTGTTCCTGGCCTGATTGTACAAGACTCTATCCCCTTTCCTGTAGGCATCCTCTTTGGCCTGACGAAGATGTCTGAGTTTTGCTGTAAACCATGGCTTATCATTGTTGAATGTTAAAAGTTCTGGTAGAAACTGATATAGGATGTTACAGTCTCTGTGAGCTCGTCCAGATCGGTGGCAGTAGCTTCAAAATCACTCCAGCCAGTCAACATGAAACAGGCTTGTAATGCTCGCTCTGTTTCGGTGGTCCATCTCTTTACAGTCTTAACTACGGGTTTAGCAGATTTAAGTTTTTGCCTGTAGGTTGGTATAAAATAAACCAGGCAGTGACCAGAGAGCCCTAAAGCTGCCCGTGGGACAGAGTGATATGCTTCTTTAATTGTTGTGTAACAGTGATCCAATATATTACTCTGGTGGGACATGCCGTCTGTATTTTGGCAGTTCACAGGAGAGATTTGCTTTCTTAAAATCCCCAAGAATGATTAAAATGGAGTCCGGGTGTTTTTGCTCCATGTCCGTGATCTGATCTGCGAGTTTCTGTAACGCCAGGCTCACGTGCACTTGCGGTGTAATGTAGACGCTCACAAGAATGAACGAGCAAAACTCTTGCTGTGAATAGGACAGCTTACAGTTAATGAAGAGTGCTTCTAGATCAGAACAGCACATCTACTTTATCACTGTTACATCTGTACACCACCTCTTATTGATGTAAAAGCACATCCCACCGCCACGTGATTTCCCCGTTGATTCTGTGTGGCGGTCTGTTCTGAACAGCCGATAACTCTGCAAATGAAGCGCGCTGTCCGGGATCGCGTCATTCAGCCAGGTTTCCATGAAACACAGAGCAGCAGAGTTTGAAAAATCCTTGTTTGTCTGGGAGAGCAGACGGAGTTTGTCTTTTGGCTTGCTTTTCCTATCTGCGCGTCCTGAAGCATTTGATCAACTGGAGAGCTAAGCACAGAGGCTGCCATCTGCAGCGCCATCTTGAAGGTATTGGCCTTCAATATACATTTTCCATCAAAACTTATTAATAGAAAAAACAATCATTAGTTCTCTGGAAAATGCCTGCTGCATATAAAATGTATTCAGTGGAGGTTTGGCAGGGTAATTTCCAAGGAACTACACACATATAGATTAAGGTTCCAGATGAGTTGGTAATATGTGAATACTCACTGTTAGTCCTTTCTGAGATTTACATCTGAAAACAGCACGACATCGTGAAAATAGTGAAAAATATCAAATAGCAAAAATGGCTGGTTTAAACACTGTTTCTGGGACAGCCTTTGGGAAACTACAGTTTTAAATTTGTTTTTCAGTGTAAACATGGATGTCTCTTGATGAGTGTCACTTTTTCACACCCCCTGCCTGTAACACAAACTTAAGTTTACGTCATGGAGAAGCAGTGTTCCAAGCACTGTCTGAAGAAACTATTAGCTTGTTCAAGTTTAAATTCTGCATCATATGAGAAATGTGGAATGCAAATATATAAGGCCTTGAGGATTGTATGGTGGAGATATCCTGAAGCAAAAGTTAAACTGTTCATGGTGCCAGGAGTGTCATTCAGAGGTGTGATGGAGTCAGTTCTGTCACATTCTCAGGCAGGTCAGACAGAAAAAAATGGCAGCTGTCCTCACCTAAAATCACTCCAAGAACAGCCGATGCCATCATAGTCCAGTGTCTTTGACTGTATGAGGTGGATAAGGAGGAAAACCAAATAGTGAACACACAAGAATAATTGCAGGCATTACTTACTGTCACATGACACATACATATAGGGCCTTGGGGGTGGGGGTGGTCTTCCTGTCTCCACACCGGAGCGAAGGGGATTCAGCTCCGGGGTCTGGTGCTGACTGGCCTTTTGGGGGTAGTGGTGCCTGGTCCCAGGAGTATAGAGTACAAATGGGGAGTGTGAGTGTGGGTACAGTGTCCTTTTTTTTTTTTTTTGTGCGTCTACGTGTGGGTTGAGTGTGTGAGTTTTTGGTTGCGTGCATGAGGGTGGGATGCTTGTGTATGTGTGTTTATGTTTGTCCATGTGTCAGGTCAGGCCTTTGACTTCGCCTCAACCATCATCGAGGGCCCACCCCACCACCATGCCCTGCCGGTGGGGGGTGCCCCCGGCCGCCTGTGCGTTGGTGGTTTCTGGCTCCGGGGCGGGATGCTCGGGTGGGCGCTGGCCCGCTCTCGACGGTCGCTCGGTAGGGCCTGGCTTCGCTGGGCCCCTGCTGGGGGGTGGGGGGTGGGGGGGCCCTTGGTTCTCTGGGCCCGAGCCGGTCTGCCCTGGTATGGCCGACTGCCGGCGGGGCCTGCAGGCTTGCCGCCGTGGCCCCCTGGGGCGTCTGCATTGTGGCTGCCGGATGACCTCCTCCGGGCTCTCCTCTGCCTTTTTCTGGGTGGGCGCCACGGTTATCCCTGCAGTGGTTCTCCTGGGGTTCCCGCGCCCTGGGGGGCCTCCGGATGTTTGGGAGCCCGGGTCTCCTTTGTGCCTGCTTCATGCCTTGCGGGGCGGGGCTGTGGTTCCCCACTCACACTATCAAGCATTTACATGAAGGAACCTTATGAATACAAGCGCGTTCACACACACAGGTGTGCACACAGGTGTACACACAAGCATTCACATTGGTGTAAAAACAGGTGCTCACAGACACTCACTGTCCTAAAATGCTGTTGCTTCAAACATATTTTGTAATATTAGTTCCCCCTCAGTCGTTCTCTACGACGTTACGTCAATGACGTAATATTGGGGATCGGCTACGAGACCCTATCACCTCTGAGCTAAAGAGAAAAAGCCAATGACAATTGGCGAGTGGAATTTGCATGCCGCGCCACTCCCCCGGACATACGGGTATATAAGATGGCGGCGTGCATCCACTCATTCAGATTTCTGCTTCGGAGCCTCGCCTGTGGGTTGTTCCCGAGAGAGAAAACACTGAAAGAAGACGGAGAAGAAGGATTCCTGTTTCCTGCTCCTGTTTCCTGCATTACTGCTCGATCGTGTTACCGGCGCTGCCGGCATCTGTGCCTTTCCAGCGATCTCTGCCTTCCCTGGGGCACGGCGATCTAAAAGAGCAATTTTCTTACACGGTCGTCGATAGCGTCTTCCGGGATGTCTGTCCGACCGTGTGCTGCTGGATGTGGTGGCTTTCTGTCATCTAATGACGGCCACGAGCGCTGCCTCTCGTGCCTGGGCCGAGAACACGCTGAGGCGGCGTTTGTGGATGGATCGTGCACTCATTGTGAGCGCATGTCCATGGCCACGCTGAGATCGCGCCTCTCGTTCGCGAGATGGCGCCCTTCATCCTCTACCCCTTCCAGTTCGGCGGGCCGTCCCGGCTCCTCGGCTGCATTGGTTAGAGGTGAAGGTGATCTGAGGGTGACAGTACCGAACGTTCCGTCGGGTCAGCCCCCGCGGAAGTCCGGTCCCTCAAAGCGTGGCCCCGTGGAGCTGCCAAAGCTCAGCACTCGTCCACCAGCTGGACCCAGTGTTACCTTTGGCGCTCCAGAGGATGATAGAATGTCCGTCACTGCATCAGAGGAGGGGCTTACGCCTGCTGATGCTGAAGCTTCTACTGGGCAGCCCCCCGCTGCGGCGGCTGCTCAGTCGGAGGCGGACGCAGAACTGGCGGCCATGCTCCGTCGGGCAGCCGCGAGTATCGGGTTGGAGGTGTCTAAAGCGCCTTCTCCCGAACGCTCGCGGCTCGACGATTGGTATCTGGGCGCGAGTAGCGACGTCACCACACCTCGCTCCGCCCCAGTGCCTTTCTTTCCCGAGGTGCATGAGGAGCTCACTAAGACGTGGAAAGTCCCCTATTCGGCTCGTACACGTCAGGGCTCCTCCCTTCTCACTACCCTCGATGGCGGGGCGGCCAGGGGGTACGTGGATGTCCCTCAGGTGGAGCGTGCGGTTGCGGTGCATCTATGCCCGCAAAACGCCGCCACCTGGCGGGACCGTCCGCGTCTCCCGTCCAAAGCTTGTAAGCTCTCGTCAGCGCTTGCTGCGAGGGCTTATAATGCGGCGGGCCAGGCTGCCTCAGCCTTGCATGCGATGGCCACCCTGCAGGTGTATCAGGCACTAAAAGAACTGCACGAGGGTAGTTCTGACCGGAGGATGATGCAGGAACTGCGCTCGGCTACCGACTTCGCCCTCCGGGCGACGAAGGTAACGGCGCGGGCCCTCGGTCAGGTGATGTCTACGATGGTAGTCCAGGAGCGCCATCTCTGGCTGAACCTGGCGCAGATGGCTGACGTCGACAAAGCTCGCTTTCTCGACGCACCCGTCTCCCAGGCCGGCCTCTTCGGCGACACCGTTGAGGACTTTGCCCAGCAGTTCTCAGCGGTCCAGAAGCAGTCTGAGGCTATAAGCCACATCCTGCCCCGGCGCAGTGCCACCAAGCCGCCGGGTGCCAGGCCTCAGGCTGCTCGTCGCCGAGGGCGCCCCCCTGCGGCTGCGGCTTCTGCTCCGCCCCCTGCACCACCAGCTGAGCCCAAGACCTCTCAGCCCGGGCGTAGAGCCAGTCGCAGGAAGGCGGCGCAGCCCGAGACTCAGCGGCCCGCTAAAACCACCCGCAAGTCTGCGAAGCGGCCCTGACACGGGCTGCCCGGAGATGAGGGAGATTGCTCTTCGGGGGACGTCACCATCAGTCCCCCCAGCCCCGGGGGAGGGCCGGGGCTTAGTAACATCGCTGCTGCCACTGACCCCCGGGTCAGTGGTACCCACTTCCTCAAAAAAAAGAGCAATTTTCTTCACCTCTGGGCCTAGTGCCCCGAGTTTCGTTCCTGAGCGACGCACTGCCTCCTCGGATTCGGACTCGGAGCCTGAATTCGCCAGCGCGGGATCCAGGGAAGGTAAGCGCTGCCCCGTGCAGCTCAGCTCTTCTCCAGAACGCCCCGCTTTCTGGGATGAGCCCCCTTCCCCTCCCCCCTCCCGGCTGCCCCACCCCCGGCATGTCAGTTACTGCTCCGCTGATCCCACTGGCACGTCGACTGGGAGCCTGGCTAGCGCTGCCCAGTCCGTCCCCGTGGTTGATCAGGACGGTACGACTCGGCTACGCGATTCAGTTCGTGAGGCGACCGCCCAAGTTCAGAGGCGTCCATTTCACGTCTGTTCGTTCGGACACGGATGCCTCTGTTCTACGGGCGGAGATTGCGGTTCTCCTGGCGAAGGACGCAATCGAGCCTGTCCCTCCAGCCGAGATGAAATCAGGGTTCTACAGTCCCTATTTCATCGTGCCCAAGAAAGGGGGTGGGTTACGACCGATCCTGGATCTTCGAGTGTTGAACCGGTCCCTGCACAGGCTACCGTTCAAGATGCTTACCTCGAAACGCATACTGTCTTGCGTACGACACCAGGATTGGTTTGCAGCCATCGACCTGAAGGACGCGTACTTTCATGTCTCGATTCTGCCTCGACACAGACCGTTTCTTCGGTTTGCTTTCGAGGGTCGGGCATATCAGTACAAAGTCCTCCCATTTGGCCTGTCCCTGTCTCCCCGCGTCTTTACCAAAGTCGCGGAGGGTGCCCTGTCCCCCCTTTGGCGGAAGGGCATCAGAATCCTCAACTATCTCGACGACTGGCTGATTCTAGCTCACTCGCGAGATGTGTTGTGCGAACACAGGGACCTGGTGCTCCAGCACCTCAGCCACTTGGGGCTTCGGGTCAACTGGGAGAAGAGCAAGCTCTCCCCCGTGCAGAGCATCTCTTTTCTCGGTATGGAGCTGGACTCGGTCACCATGACAGCACGCCTCACCAACGAGCGCGTCCAGTCAGTGCTGAACTCCCTGAGGTCTTTCAGGCACAAGACAGCGGTCCCTCTCAAAGATTTTCAGAGGCTCCTGGGGCATATGACAGCCGCAGCCGCAGTTACGCCGCTCGGGCTGCTTCATATGAGACCGCTTCAGCGCTGGCTACACGACCGAGTCCCGGGATGGTCATGGCACCGCGGCACATTCCGGGTGGGCGTTACTCCGGAATGTCGCCGCCTGTTCAGCCCGTGGTCGGACCCTGTTTTCCTCCGGGCAGGAGTGCCCCTAGGACAGGTGTCCAGGCATGTTGTGGTCAACACAGATGCCTCCATGACGGGCTGGGGTGCTGTGTGCAACGGGCAGACAGCCTCGGGCTCCTGGACAGGACCTCGACTGCAGTGGCATATCAATTGCCTCGAGTTGCTGGCCGTGTTCCTGGCGCTCCGGCGGTTTCTTCCGCTGCTGCGCCACAAGCACGTGCTTGTCCGTACAGACAACACAGCGACCGTAGCGTACATCAACCATCAGGGTGGTCTGCGCTCCCGTCGTCTGTCGCAACTCGCCCGCCATCTCCTCCTCTGGAGTCAGACGCGGCTCAAATCGCTGCGGGCCGTTCATGTTCCAGGAGAGCTGAATCGTGCAGCCGACGTGCTCTCACGACAGCTCACCCTTCCTGGAGAATGGCGACTCCACCCCCAGACGGTTCAGCTAATTTGGAGTCGATTCGGGGAAGCTCAGGTGGACCTGTTTGCTTCCCCAGAGTCCTCCCACTGCCAGCTCTTTTTCTCCCTGACTCAGGCCCCCCTCGGCAGGGACGCTCTGGCACACAGCTGGCCTCGGGGCCTCCGCAAGTACGCCTGTCCCCCAGTGAGCCTCCTTGCACAGACCCTGTGCAAGATCAGGGAGGACGAGGAGCAGGTCCTGTTGGTTGCGCCGTTTTGGCCCACCCGGACCTGGTTTGCCGACCTCATGCTCCTCGCGACAGTCCCTCCCTGGAAGATTCCCCTGAGGAAGGACCTTCTTTCTCAGGGGGACGGCACGATTTGGCACCCGCGTCCCGATCTATGGAACCTACACGTGTGGCTTCTGGACGGGACACGGAGGACCTCACTGGCCTCCCCCAGGCCGTGATAGACACTATCACTCAGGCTAGAGCCCCCTCTACGAGGCAGGCCTACGCCCTGAGGTGGGGTCTGTTCGTTGACTGGTGTTCCTCTCGCCGAGAGGACCCACGGAAATGCTCGGTCGGAGTGGTGCTTTCCTTCCTGCAAGAGAAGTTGGAGCGGAGACTGTCCCCCTCCACTTTGAAAGTGTATGTCGCAGCGATTGCGGCATATCACGATGCAGTGGATGGTTCATCCCTAGGGAAGCATCACCTGATCGTCAGGTTCCTCAGAGGTGCGAGAAGGATTAACCCTCCTAGATCGCACCTCGTACCCTCTTGGGATCTCTCCGTGGTCCTCCAGGGCCTTCGGGGAGCTCCCTTCGAGCCGCTCGGTTCAGTTGAGCTGAAGTTCTTGACGCTCAAGACTTCGCTCCTGGCTGCGCTGGCCTCCATCAAGAGGGTAGGGGACCTACACGCATTTTCGGTCAGCGATGAGTGCTTAGAGTTCGGGCCAGGTAACTCTCACGTTATCCTGAGACCCCGGCCCGGCTACGTGCCCAAGGTTCCCACCACTCCCTTTCGAGATCAGGTGGTGAACCTGCAAGCTCTGCCCCAGGAGGAGGCAGACCCGGCCTTGGAGTTGCTGTGTCCCGTCCGTGCCCTGCACGTCTATGTGGACCGCACCCGGAGCTTCAGACGCTCCGAGCAGCTCTTTGTCTGCTTCGGGGACAGCAGCAGGGGAATGCTGTCTCCAAACAGAGGTTGGCCCACTGGGTAGCTGATGCCATCACCTTGGCATACGAAGCCCAAGGTGAGCCGTGCCCCCTGGGAGTGAGAGCCCACTCCACCCGGAGTGTGGCCTCCTCCTATGCGCTGGCGCACGGCGCCTCTCTAGCAGACATCTGTAGAGCTGCGGGCTGGGCGACACCCAATACCTTTGCGCGGTTCTACAACCTCCGCGTTGAGCCAGTGTCCTCCCGTGTGTTGGGTAACATCAGGTAATTTGCGGGAGGACGGCTCAGGTGTCGGCTTGCTGCGCCACTCCTCTCGGATCCGTGCGCTATTCTCCCAGTTGTTCCCATGGCTGAACTCTGGGTCCTCCTTGCCCCGCAGTACTGGACTAGACGGAGTAGTCCATACTGTGCTCCGGAGCGGGGCCTCCTTCACCCCCCTCCGGTTGTGGCATCATGTCTCAGTATCTCCACGGAACCTTCCGTGTTTCCCCAGTCTAGTTAGACTTACTTCTAAAGCTTCCACATGACTTAACCGTCATTGTGCTCCGCCCCCCAACGGCTGCTTCAAAACTTGGCACCCCTGGTGGGCCACCACGTGGTCTACAGGACGTTGGGACGGTTACGCATTGAGCCCTTTGTTCCGACACGCTTGCCTGCCGGCATTGGGTCTCAGCTGCGTAACGCAGTTCAGGATTGTGGCGTTTTCCAGAGGTCCCCAATATTACGTCATTGACGTAACGTCGTAGAGAACGACTGAGGGGGAACGTCTCGGTTACGAAGGTAACCCTCGTTCCCCGAAGGAGGGAACGGAGACGTTACGTCCTCCTGCCACAATCCTGGACTGCGCTGAAGCCGGGTTGCGGCTCGGCTCCTCAGCAAATCTGAATGAGTGGATGCACGCCGCCATCTTATATACCCGTATGTCCGGGGGAGTGGCACGGCATGCAAATTCCACTCGCCAATTGTCATTGGCTTTTTCTCTTTAGCTCAGAGGTGATAGGGTCTCGTAGCCGATCCCCAATATTACGTCATTGACGTAACGTCTCCGTTCCCTCCTTCGGGGAACGAGGGTTACCTTCGTAACCGAGACGTTATGTGTGCTGCGCAATACCATTTAACATTTAGTATTTACTGTGATTCATACGGACTGAGACACTACAATACAACTAAAAAGTGTCCAGTCAATGCAAAGACTTTTTTATTCTGGTCAGTTTTGTCTGACCTCTTAATCCTAAACTCTCAAAATGCATTATTAATAATTTTAACTCAAAACTTTCTTCTGAGGGACTTGAATCTAGACCCCTCTAGAGTGGCTGATGTCCACACTTCCATAGTTTTAAAAACAAATACTTCTGTAGTCTTCTCTATACCTTTCACAAAGCTCTTTCAAAATTAATAACAACCACTTATGCAAAACACATCATTGCTCAATTTGACCAAATTCAGGTAATTGCCGTTGTGATTTTAATCCTCCGCAAATCGTCTATGTCTGTAATTTGTAAAGTAAAAATTCCCCTGGAAACGATATATCATATTTTGCTTATCACTGAGGTCCTGTGATAATATCAGTTCCATGAGCACTGGTAAGGTAAGGTACACGCAGTAATGTCATTCTTCTGTTGATATACAATGATATATAATGCTACACAAAGCCCATCATATCTGGGAGATAAGTCTGTAAATTCAAATAAAATAACAGGTTTTGTTAATTCCGTGCGAATGCGCCACACAAACTTCAGATTTGGAGGGGAGGGGTATTTTCTAAATCACACAAGGTCCCCAGACAATACTAATCCTGTGCAAATATGGCTTATGTAAGCAATAGTCTCGTCATTATGAACTGGAGCAACTACAAGTTCTACAATATTTTTTAAGCCCAAAAGAATCTGCCAACCTGAGGACCAATCAGAAATGTCAGTATATGTAACTAGCTCTTGCTCTAATGAACATCGTCTCCTATGGTTTTTCTGCTTGAGAAATATTGAGGCTTATTAGTCTTATTGATCTGTTTGTATGGTAAATGCAAAATTGATTTGTTGATTTCATCCAAGGTAAAATACATTTTGGATATCATTGTAAACAATGTAACAGACTGTGCAAGCTCAACAGGTAAAATGCCCTCAAAAATATGACGGGCAATGTCTGGAAGGTAGCCAGTAAGGACATCAAAGTGTAAAAGAACTTTAGTTAGAGGACAAGCTTTTTATACACAATTAGTGCCACTCTCTTCCACTGACCTCACATAAGCACTGTAGGTCTATTTTGTTCTGAGGCTGAAAGCCTTCTATTTGTGTTTTTAAACTTTGAGATATTTTGTCCAAAACATCTTGTTCTGAGGCTTCTATTCTTTCTATTCTATTCTATAAACATCTATTCTTACCTCTTTTGACTTAAAGGGATAGTTCACCCGAACATTTAAATATGATGTTTATCTGCTTACTCCCAAGGCATCCAAGATGTAGGTGACTTTTGTTTCTTCATTAGAATACAAACAAACCATTGCTCTCTGTCAGTCATATACTGCCAGTCAATGGGCACCAAATATTTTAGAGTAAAAAAAACATACAAAGACAAAACCAAATTAAACCCTGTGGCTCGTGATGATACACTGATGTCCTAAAACACGAAAAGATTGCTTTGTGCGAGAAGCTGAACAGTATTTATATAATTTTTTACCTCTGATCCATAACAATGTCAGCGTTCACATCGCGTTTACAACAGCTGATGAGTCAATGCGATCTGGCATAGTAGAGTATGCGCAGAAGCAATCCGTTGTGTGGATACGTCATTCATTGTTTGCACAGTGCTGACAGATTGCTTCTGTGCATGCAAAATCTGCAAATATGATGCCCTGAAAAACTTGCCATAGCATGAGCGTCTAAGTTGTCTGCAACAACACTATCTTTTAGTAATTTCCTTAACTGTTGTATGAAAATTCCATTTTCTTCCAAGGATTTGAGTTTTTTAGGAGTGGTTATAATTAGGACATTATTGATTTTACATAGTAGAGCTAAGTATATGGAGGACCAATAAACTGGACCCAGGAGGCAGAATACGCAGCACTAAACTTTATGAAATTTTCTTGTTATTCTGCCTCTCACTGTTAAAATAAACCTACCATTAAAATTACAGACTGATAATTTCTTTCTTTCGCGGGTGATCGTTTGCATCGGGATAGTATTTTCAGCGTTTAACAACTTAAATTATGCTCTGCTCTTTGCACTAAAATATACTATTATGCCAGAAGGGACTGCGACTGCAACATATCATCTTTGGAGTCATCTTACTATGGTATTGTTCTTTGACATTTCTGCAATAAATTCTTGTGATTAACATTATATGTGTCTTTTACGTTTTTCTTAGACTATGTACTTTAGACACTCACTCTTTATGCTTGATTTGTTCTTTATAGATAAAAACATCTTCAATGCAATACATTTATATTTGAAAGTTGTGTGATTTGTGGATTTTAAGGCTGATTTTCTATTCAGTTTAACATACTTTATTGTGTGTACATTAACAAAACATTTCACAAAATAAATAATGGTGATTTATAGTAATACACAATGCAATAATATCAAGTATTAAGATTCTGTATTAGGTCTGGGCTATATAAGGCTCAGGTGTGGCTCAGATTTGGGGATTCTGGTTTACTTAAGGCTGAGAATTGGTACCAATAATAAAATCTGTTTTGGCCCAGCTCAGGGCCAGTTAAGGGTGATTAGCTGGCTGCGATTCGGGCTGGTTATGGCCCAGTTGTGGCCCTTGACTTTAATCCAGTTTTGGGCCACTTCAGGCCGTCATTCTTTGCGGTACTTGGGCCGAGGGAAACGTGATTGTGTGGCCTGGAGCTGGGCCAGAAAACATTTGCTATGTGGGATCTTTAGTAAATCCCGACAGTACTATTTTAATGGCAAAAGGAGGTTTGCATTGGCACAAGTTGTTAGTAAAACTGGCCCCAAGTTCATAAAACATCAAGTCATTCCCACACTTATACCCACCCCAAAAGCCATGTCATGATTTAGGGACAGTTCTCAGAAAAATGTAAAACACTTTGGATTACAGACATGGCTAAAACAATGTTTGAATACTTTGTTTTGTTATCACTATTTACTATTAAATAATAGTTCCCTTCCGAGGGAACATCGAACTGTGTCCTCTAAGGCACTATGGGGAACTCCTCCCTCATGACCGTGTCTGAAGCTCACATAAAAATCTACAATAATACTGGTCAGCGACAGCCTATGACATCACTGACCGGCACCGCTGAACACATTTCTCTGCTCCGGAGCATTCCACTCAGGCTGTTCAATATTGAGCATTATAGTGCGCCCCTCATTTTGGAGGGTTGCTTTCAGCACAGTTTTGCTCCCTGAGAACTTAGAACCTCCCTCGGATTCGGATTTCTGTTCTGCCTCGTTATATGAATGGTATTTTAGTGCCCAGGCTAGCTGGGCACATTCTAAAATCCACGTTGTGGTAAGAATGCACACTAGCTTCATGTGTTCTTTCTAAAAATTCTTTATGGTGGGGATTACGCATTCAGCTTCGTACCCTCTCTTGAGATGCTAAGCCCCGGTGCCCTGGGCCACTCTCGATTTATTTGTCCTTTGATACTTCTATCGGGGTTCCTTTGGCTGAAGGGATTATCACTGACAGCCGCCTGGACATCATTGGAGCAGCTCCTTCACCTGGGTGTAGCTGATACTTAGTGCTCGCCTTTGATGTCCGTCTTGCACTCTTCTCAGCATGGCTGCGTGGGTATAACTGTTTCCCATAGCACCCTCTAAAGGACGCAGTGTCTCATTTCCTGAGAAGGGAACGTGTTCTCTAGCTTCATCACCATACTGCGGACATGAGCTTCAGACGAAGAAGCGGATGATGTGTTCGACCAGTGCCCTTATGTGGTTGTGCTGGTGATGACATGACGTCATAGGTTGTTGCCGGCTAGTACTGTTGTAGTTTTTGTATGTGAGCTTCAGACATGGGTCACAAAGGAGATGTTCCCCATAGTGCCCTCTAGAGGATGCAGTGTCTCGTTCCCTTCTCAGGGAAAGTGAAAGTCGTGATGTATTGTCAGGCAACAGTTAAAAGTTAAGTTAAAATAGGTATCAAGTTAAAATAGACAGATCACTGATTTAATTTATGTTTTATTTATATAAGTGTCTCTAAATTGGTGCTCTGCATTTAACACATCCAAGTGCACACACACAGCAGTGAAAAGTAAATAACCACACACACTATGAACACACATCCGGAGCAGTGGGCAGCCACTGCTCCAGTACCCGGGGAGCAATTGGGGGTTCGGTGCCTTGTTCAAAGGTACCTCAGTCATGGTATTGAAGGTGGAAAGAGCACTGTTCATTCACAGTCCCCACCTTCAATTCCTGCCGGTGTGGGAATCAAACTGGCGACCTTCGGGTTACAAGCCCGACTCTCTAACCATACATAACCTGAGATGTTTTTCCTCAGTACACACTATGGTTGTGTTACAAGCTTACCAGGTGGACCTGCTTGAGGAATTAGATGATGGTAAGGGTTTGTCCTTTGGTGTTAGAGGAGTTGCGCTGCACTATGGATCTTGTACAGAGAGCGAGATCCATGGTGCAAGATCCATGTTCCCTTCCTACCCTAACCCTTCCCCATCCACACTAGGGTTTTTTGCCTGGCTACTGGTTACATCCGGCCTTGATACTGGACTAATACAGTTTTTGGTTGGTTTTGTGGTACTCACAAACCTACTGATGGTCTGGTTGTCAGAGGACCATCAGGACTCTTTTGAGGGGTATGAGTTGAGCCTTTTTGGTCGAACTTGGGACTGTAGGGGGCATGGGGAGATAAAAGTTTCTGTTAAGTTATCTACAGGTTGTAGTGAGATGCCATGTAACCATGGTTCCCAGAGAGGGAAAAAGACACTGCATCCCCTTATCATGACTGGGGTCTGCCTGTATCATGTCTTCTTCACCAGTCATGCTGATGGCATTCCCTAAAATTTCCCCTAAGGGATGCAGTATCTCATCACACAGTTCCCGTCTCAGGGAACCATGGTTACATTGAGAACCAAAGATGTTCAAACATTATCCTTGTTAAAACAATTTAAAGTCTATATTTATAACTGTTTTAGGCTATTTTGAGGAGTTAATGACACAAAGTTCCATTACCCTTGTTTAAGAAACTATATTTTTCTGTTTTAAAAAGTTTTTGAAGTTTTAATGATATGTATGTTTTTCAAGAGATTGATATTCTCCTACTAGGCTGTTGTAAATGAGAATGAGAATGTATTCTTAAGTGACCTGCCTGGTGAAATAAAGGTTAAAGTTTAAGGAAAAACAATAATAAGCCATTTTTATTTAACATACTTTATTCTGATATATTATGTACAGTATTAAGCAAGCAAAACAATTTATGATTAGGAAACTTCAAATCAACTCATGATTAGGTAAAGAAGATCAGGTAATATCTATTAGTGTTTTGAAAAGTTATTGTTTACACATATGTGACTTTAAAAATTATTATCTTCTTTGCTTTTATGTTTTCTTTTAATGGCATGACAATAGTGGTCAGAAAATCATTGGGAAATCCAAGTCAGCATCACACAAAACAGCAGAATTACCTCCCTCCCTGTTTTTTACTATTCATACTTATACTCATACATTAACTGTATTGTGGAGGATTGTCTGCAGGATGGTGATGGATGGAAGGGTTGCTGACCACAGGTATCTGTAAGGAAAAAAAAGCTATATGATCAGCTTCTTTACTTATTGTTTATTTACTTAATAATATCCAAAAATTACTGCACCTATTACATATTTCTTTACACATATCCAGTACATGGACACTTAATACTAAACCCAAATTATGTTTTGTGTTTTTCATTGTGTTTTTCAACTGCTGTTACAAGCTTCTCTTACCTCTGAACGGTCAAGATCGTGGTATTGACAGCGCCTAAAATCACACAGCGGTGGAGGTAAAACTTGTGGAACATACGGCATCTTTGGAGAAAAGCACATGTAGCATTTTATGACTAATTATTGTAAAATGCCATAAATGCAACAACAACACTGGCATACAGTTTCCAGTATTACAGCTTTTGTTATTAACAAAGACACTGCTGCTTCTAAATGTTTTTGAGAAATGCACTGATTCAGGTAATTCACATACACTTCAATCTCTGTACATCAATGGCTCAAGCCTCCATTATTAGCTCTAAAATATAAAATCGTCAATATAAAATTTTAGAAACATTTTCTTGTCCAGCAAAAATTAACCCAAGAGGACATGACTAAAGTGAGCTGTATCGAGAAAAGCCAAAGACTAATATATTCTTTGTTCTTGAAGATGCTTGTTCTCCAAGGAAATGATCTCACTTCAAGCAAGTCATGTGATTAAGGGCGTTACACTTGAGATTTTAAAGGACAAGTAGCACCAGTGTAAATGATGCTACCTTTTTTCCTCAAAAAACATAATTTCTTTACGAAAGAAGAAAGAATGGCATGCTGAACTACTACTTTAAGAGATACACTAATACTCAAAGTTGCTAATTTAGAAATATATGTAACCTTTATTTCAAAGTGAGGCTTAGCTGTGAAAAAATGATTGAAATTAAAAAGCTTTTTGTTTTTGGATACTAACAATTATGAATCCTTATTTAATAGAATACATCTATGCATTTAAAAGCTATTGTCATGAAAATTGATTTTATGCAGTAAATACAGTAAAAAATGAAGCATTGTTTAGGGGTGTAATGAAATCTCATTTCACGAGTTCTCACAATTTTAAAATGTGACAATATTTCTAGTCAAGGTGAAAAGCTGTCTCGCAATATGTGCATACTTGTAAATGGAACACTTAATATAATTGTTCGAGATGCATCAGCACTGTGCAGACAGATCAGCATATGACATTAAAGAACCACAAAAGTGTTTTAATGTTTTTTTTATTTTTTTATTTACCACAATAATGATATTGTCTTATCTTTTAGGTGTAATTTCATGTGTGAGTAATTAGATGAAAGTTTTTAAATTGCTTGACAGCCCTATTTTTATGTTAAATTTGTAGAAAGGAGTTCAGTTAGGTCACACACAGCTTCAATTTAGAAGTTAGAAGCTCAAGTCCAGTTTTAATGTTTCAGGGGACTAATGTCAAATATAGGAGAGAAACCAGTTGGGTTTGCACTGAAACCTTTTACAATGGACATTGCTCGTTTTATTGTTCTTGCATTCAACATCGTCTCTTGAGCAAATTGTGACATTACACCCTTTATATTGTTTCATGGGGACATAAACTCCACTTAATAGTAGTAATGACCCATAAGTGCAGCAAGTTTAATGTCTGGAAATGCAATGTGAATGTTGATGAATTTCACTTGTGGACAGGGGTTAAAGCTCAAGAATTTTACGTTGCTTGAGTGTTTGAACATTTGAAAGTAGAGAATTTAAGAACTAAATGTTTGTACTAATAGATGTACAAGTATGAACATTCTTAAGTAACAATTTCCAATACATTTCCGAGGGTTTCAGTTGACAAAAAAGTTTGTGAACCTCTGTCTTGATGCTTTACTTACTTGTGGATGACAGCAGCAGGTGCCTTTACAAGCATATGCTGACAGATAGATGGAGATGATAAACTCAAGCAGGGCGAATATCAGCAATACAGTACCGATTCCCCCAAATAGGGTCTGTGATGAAAATCAACATTAGCACAAGTAGTATTAACATAACTAATAATTAGTATCCACACTGATACACTAGCTGCTTAAAGTCAATGCCTTTTTGCACTAATCAGTAATAGTAAGTAACTACTTCTGATGTTGGGGGAAAAAGACTGAACAGATGAGAGCAGATTAAGTATTTACTTTTGACAAGTGTACTGACCACACAGTGATCTTATTGTGATTACGTCATAAATGCAAATGTAAAGATTGATGACATACCATATACTTTTCCTTAAAATCAAAACAGTCAACATTGTAGCAGTAATTTTGAAATGGTCCTAGAGCCAAATCAAATGGAATTATAACAATGGTAGTGCCTGCAGTTATAGAGCTGAAAATGTTCATTCCAAGTGAACCTTTCACCTATAGGCAGAAAAAAAAACATCAACATAAAATTGATTAATAAATTAGAAATAACTTTAATACATTTTGGTAGCATGTCATATTAACATAGATGAAAAAAACATGAATGCAAAATCCAGTCAATCACTGATTACTGTTTAGATTACTGTAAATATGCTGGTGTCAAAAGGGACAACTGTACATTCTCCCTTTCACTTTTAGTGCAAACATTTTTTTTTTACTGTCTTAAGACGTGATCATAAGATACTGCGTGTTTTGTATGTGGAAAAACATTTAAAATTACATTAATTGCATGTCATAGGATATCACAGGACAAATTCAATTGATTGTGTTATCTGAAGGTCCTTTTCATTTTTATTATTTATTTATTTATTGTATAACATGTGACGTTCTGACCAGATGTGCAATGTTTTGTAAAACCAAAACTACTATGTAAATTAATAAATACAGGTCCTTCTAAAAAAATTAGCATATTGTGATAAAGTTCATTATTTTCTGTAATGTACTGATAAACATTAGACTTTCATATATTTTAGATTCATTACACACAACTCGAAGTAGTTCAAGCCTTTTATTGTTTTAATATTGATGATTTTGGCATACAGCTCATGAAAACCCAAAATTCCTATCTCAAAAAAATAGCATATTTCATCCGACCAATAAAAGAAAAGTGTGCCTGTGGCACTGCTGAGGTGTTATGGAGGCCCAGGATGCTTCGATAGCGGCCTTAAGCTCATCCAGAGTGTTGGGTCTTGCGTCTCTCAACTTTCTCTTCACAATATCCCACAGATTCTCTATGGGGTTCAGGTCAGGAGAGTTGGCAGGCCAATTGAGCACAGTAATACCATGGTCAGTAAACCATTTACCAGTGGTTTTGGCACTGTGAGCAGGTGCCAGGTCGTGCTGAAAAATGAAATCTTCATCTCCATAAAGCTTTTCAGCAAATGGAAGCATGAAGTGCTCCAAAATCTCCTGATAGCTAGCTGCATTGACCCTGCCCTTGATAAAACACAGTGGACCAACACCAGCAGCTGACATGGCACCCCAGACCATCACTGACTGTGGGTACTTGACACTGGACTTCAGGCATTTTGGCATTTCCCTCTCCCCAGTCTTCCTCCAGACTCTGGCACCTTGATTTCCGAATGACATGCAAAATTTGCTTTCATCCGAAAAAAGTACTTTGGACCACTGAGCAACAGTCCAGTGCTGCTTCTCTGTAGCCCAGGTCAGGCGCTTCTGCCGCTGTTTCTGGTTCAAAAGTGGCTTGACCTGGGGAATGCGGCACCTGTAGCCCATTTCCTGCACACGCCTGTACACGGTGGCTCTGGATGTTTCTACTCCAGACTCAGTCCACTGCTTCCGCAGGTCCCCCAAGGTCTGGAATTGGTCCTTCTCCACAATCTTCCTCAGGGTCCGGTCACCTCTTCTCGTTGTGCAGCGTTTTCTGCCACACTTTTTCCTTCCCACAGACCTTTTGCTTGAGGGTGTCAATGATGGCCTTCTGGACAGCAGTCAGGTCGGCAGTCTTACCCATGATTGCGGTTTTGAGTAATGAACCAGGCTGGGAGTTTTTAAAAGCCTCAGGAATCTTTTGCAGGTGTTTAGAGTTAATTAGTTGATTCAGATGATTAGGTTAATAGCTCGTTTAGAGAACCTTTTCATGATATGCTAATTTTTTGAGATAGGAATTTTGGGTTTTCATGAGCTGTATGCCAAAATCATCAATATTAAAACAATTAAAGGCTTGAACTACTTCAAGTTGTGTGTAATGAATCTAAAATATATGAAAGTCTAATGTTTATCAGTACATTACAGAAAATAATGAACTTTATCACAATATGCAAATTTTTTGAGAAGGACCTGTATATTATGAACACAAAGACACACATTTATTTATTTATTTATTCGTTTACTTGCTACTTACTTATTCATTCATTCCACAAAATTTGGTACACATATTGTCATACTGTCAGACTTCACATTATTTAATGGGCTGCTAGTTTTTTTTTTTAATGTAGGCAAGTCATATAGTGTTATGTAACAAAGATATTTTGGTTGTAGTGACATCTGTAGGTGCAATGTTGTTGCAATTTAGTATGAAATATCAAAATGTCCTGTAGTCTATGTGTAGAATTTTCATTAAGTCTGGGTTTTGCATTTAGGAGATCAAATTTGTTTACATTTTTGCCAGAAACATCCCTATCTATGGGAATTGTTTATATCAATTGCACAAAAATGCCATTCATATTATTATAAAGCCACCTGCCTGTATTGGGCCGCTTGGACCCCTTAAAAGTTACAAGTATTGAGTACATACCAAACACAAACCGTAGGGTGAATTAACATTGTTTTCGGCAGCAATACAGAGTGAGCCTGCGGTAATGTACTGTAAAGAGAGAGAAAGGCCAGAACGGAGGGTTCTGTTGGAATATGTAGCTTGTATAAAAAAAAATGAACAAATAATATAATTGTTTCTTACGATGATCGATCCCCAGTAAGTAACACCACTAATAACAGTGATGGAATCTGCATGAATTGTCAACACGATCCCAAACAGTAAAGTCAACAGACCAATCATTATCTGGACAGTCTGTGGGGGACAAGAAAAAGCTACAGGGTAGGACAACAGAGTCTTTTATAAAGTAATACAGTTCCAATTTTTGGGGACCAAAATAAAATAAACAATCAATTGATGGCAACTATATTTATGGATTGTACTACAAAAATATCCCAAAACATTCAAGCGTAGAACTCTCATTTTTGCAGATGTGTAACTCAACTTTGTCCGCTAGTTAACTTTTTTTTGATAGTTTACAACTTCTAAAACATTCTTCTCTGTGACCCTTGTCTTGTGACACTGTAAATTTTACCCTGTAAATGATAAACCTTATTTTATATTGGTCTTCGTCATTTTGTATTTCATTGTCACAAGACAAAAAGTCACATTATGCAGTAAAAATGGTGTATACTGTTCTGATGTAATTTTCTTACTTCACACTGCCATACACATATTAAAACTAAATTTGTGGAAAAAAGTCTTACCCCAATGGCCTTTGGTTGGCCTTTCAGAAATGCCTGAAGTCCATGAAGAGGAGAAGCTCCTGCTACTGGTTGGACATAAACAGGCAGAGGAGCATTTGCCACTGCCCCAACTGGTGTTGCTTGTGTTGGTGGTTGAACCTGGATGACGAGTGTTGAAGAGTTCACGGGTAGGACTGTTTGGGACATTGTTGTTTCCAAATCTGAAATTGACCCTATTCAAAAATCATAGTACATCAAAATTGTAAAGGATATGATAAAATATTTTTTAATATAATATAATATAATAATTTAATATAATATTTTTAATATAATAATAAATAATATAATTTATTGTTATAAATATAGTTGTCACATTGTAGAATTAGTGTCCTCAACTAGAAACTCTATTAGCCCTTGAAAATAGTGAATAGACTATATTAACAGCTCACGTTAAAAATAATCTACATTCATTTACATTAAAGGCATTTAGCAGATGCTCATTTCCAAAGACTCTTACAAAATTGACCTACCAACCATTATAAATTAAATAAAGGTAATTCATTAATACTATTTTAGTTAGTAAAAAAAAAAAAAAAAAACTAAAACAAGATGCAGATACATAATGAAAAGACAGTTATTTGTATAAAGACAGTCAGATGTAATGTAAGTATATGTTTTTACCAGAGAAAATTCCTCTCTTCAGTTTGCTCTGTAGAGTTGCTTTGCTCTGCAGTTGTACTTTGCCCTTAAAAGAGCTCAGGTGATTGGAAGGGGTGGCAAAGCTGGCCACTGCTACCAGGTAATATAAAAATATCTTCCCTTTCATAGGGTAAAAAAGACTGTAAAAGTATTCATAAATGTGTTTATGCTGTACATTATAACAAGTAACCTCCATGCTGGCTTGGAAATGGGTATCTATTTAATTTTTAAAACAAAATGTGATACAAAAAACAATGATCAATGCAGCATGGTTTTTGACCCATTTTATGTGGTCAACTATGTACCATTTGGTTAAGGTAATTAATATCCCATCATGCCTTTGCTTTAGTAATTCAGGCCCTGAAACCACAAAGCTAAAGCAAATGCAGTAGGTCTGAAAAAAAGGCAGAGTGTAGCGATAACTACTGATAGGTGGACTTCAAGCGCTGTTCAGAGCTACATTACATCACAACACATTATCACCATTGAGTGGGAAACTGAAGGTTTTGTGCTTCAGGCCCACCTAGATTTTGATTCACTTACTGGAACAAACATAGTCAAAATTGAACTGAAAATTGGATCAAACTGATTGCATATTAAAGGGGGGGTGTTGTTTCATGCATGTTGAGTTATTTCCACTATTAAAGAGTTGAATTCTCATGCTAAACATGGCCAAAGTTTAAAAAAAACAACAACAAATATTTGGACGTATAAGAGTATTTCTGTGCCAAATACACACTTCCGGGTTTCTTACAAGTTTCAGAAAGCTTTTTTTTTTTTTTTGATCATGGGCATTTCTCTCGGAAGAGCACGTATGTGCACACATCGACCAGAGAGAGAGAAAGAGCGTGCCCATCAACACGCTTCATTCAGCTGCATTCAGCTTGGGATTTTGGTTGTAAGACAAAGATAACTTTGCTCAGCTTCCCGAAGAACCCAGTGTTACGTAAACAGTGGATGCAGTTTGTTTTTCCAGGGCAGCAACAGAGTTTTGCAAGTGTGTTTATTGATGAACGTTTTATAAACAAGGCTCAGTTCGACGCTGGACTTGCACATTGTTTGATACTGAAAGATGGAGTGCTATAAAAGTTCCCGGTCATGATTCAGAACTGCAGCTATAAAAGATCCCACTTATGATTCAGAACTGCAGATGGTAAGTAAAAACGGCATCAAATGTCTGTTTTATTGGCAATTGGGGCGCAAGTGCTCGTTAAACTTAGCTTTTTTTCAGAGAGAATCGTAAAGCTGTATCTTTCTTTTATAAATATGATAAAACGATGAAAAATGCAGTAATACTCTATAGGTTCTCATGATTAGATTGGGTGAAACTGTGTTTGTTATTCCCCCTTTAAAATAGTGGATTACCACCATCTATTGGAATATAATGCATCTTGCAGATTTACGTTTATTTATTCATGGATTTTTTATTTTATTTATTTTTTTAAATAACATTTTGTGTTCTAAAACTTATTCTAAAAAGTAAAAAATATTCTAATTTTTTTTTTAGGGCTTAGAGAGAGTTAGATGAATAAAATAAATGATGTAATGACGTTCAGGAGCTGGGGGCGTATTACAGAAAAATCCTAACTTTAAAATCTTATCCTATTTGTTTGGTAACCATAGTAATTTCAGTTAGGACTGCATTTCAGACAAAAGCTATTACAGAACAGCATTTCCTAAGTGTGTCATCTTATCTTAACTACAGATAGGAAGGTAGTATTACAGAAACTTCCTAACTTGACAAAACATCCTAAAAACTGTCTTAACTTTAGGACAACACCACAGCTGTCCTAACTTCAAAATTATTTAAAAGCTAACGGAAGAAAAACACTTGCAACCGCACTACAACATGGCATTACACTTATTAATACTTGAAAATGAAGAACAGAGATGCATAATGGCAGAAAGACTCTTGGAGGACCCTGAAGATGTGTTACATTTTGCTGACAAAACACTAATAAGTACTTACAGACTGCAGCGTAACATGATTTTGCAGTTAGCACAGGAACTGCAACCAGCATTACAGAGACCAACAAAGCATCACGGAGCATTACCGGTTATAACGCAAGTGACTAATGCCTTACTTTTTTTTTTTTTTTTTTGCAAAAGGCGATTTTCAAAGTGAAGTAGCTTCTATTGCAAAAATGTCACAACCTGGTTTGTCTAAAAATCTAACAGAAGTGGCAAGGGCGATCAGTGCTTTAGCACCTACCTACATTAGGTTTCCAAGGTTTACTAATTAATTATTAGTGTTTTGTCAGCAAAATGTAACACATCTACAGGGTCCTCCAAGAGTCTTTCTGCCATTAAACATCTCCGTTCTTACATTTTCGGCAACTCTTGCCCACTCCCTCTCTAGTGAGTGAGCGACGGTGAAAACTTGCCAAATATTATCGCCTATGCCTTTTCCACCGAATTTATCAGAGTTTCAATTTCAGTGGCACTGAAATTAAAAGCTCGCCGGTTTTGGTTTTCCATTTTGTTTACCCCTTACAGACCTGAGAGTGGATTGTCGAATTTGTTGATGTGATTTAGGATGTGACGATAGCCCCAGAGACGAGACAGGAGACGTGCGGATCCATATGCATACTTTTATTAGAATACATACTCAAAGTCAGGCAGGCGGGAGGTCAGACAGGGGCGAACGGGAGCAAGACAGTAAATCCAACAGAATAGTGGTGTCCGAGCGAACGGGTCCGTGGGCTGGCAGCGATCAGAGGGGATAATCCAGAAGACGAAGCGGGGGGTCGATAGGCGGGCGGAGAACGATCAGGAAACCAGGAAACTACGAGGGGTCGACAACGGGGAAAACTAGACTAGGGAAACGCTCAGAAATAACGGCCGGGGCAAGTTATGACTTCGCAAAGAAGTACTGGATGGAAGCTCTATTTATACAGGAAGTGACAGGGGCTTAAGGTGAGAGGTGACGAATGGGGCATGAGAGAGGGGTTATGGGAAATGGAGTGTCTACAGAGTCTATATGGAAACACAGTGGAGAGGTGGCTCCCTCTAGAGGGGAGAAAAGGGAGCCACAACGGTACAGTTCGTGACAGAGCCCCCCCCTTAGGAGCGGCTTCCAGACGCTCCAAACAGTCCAACAAAAATAACAACAGGGAAGGGAGGGGCAGGGCAGAATGCAGAGGGGTGGGCCAGGTCCATGAGGGCTGATGGGGTTAGGAAAGGCACATAGTCCAGGAGGTGCCGAAACGGCCGCATAACAACAGAGCTGCCCGAAAGACTCAGGAGAACACCAGAACGCGGCAGACAGACTCCAGGGTGGGGCCGACGGATCAGACGCCCACCAGGGTGGATCCGGCGGGTCAGGCGCCCTCCAGGGCGGATCAGATGCCCTCCAGGGCGGTTCAGGCGGGTCGGACGCCCTCCAGGGCGGAGCAGACAGACTCCAGGGCGGATCAGACGCCCTCCAGGGCGGATCAGACGCCCTCCAGGGCGGTTCAGGCGGATCAGATGCCCTCCAGGGCGGTTCAGGCGGGTCGGACGCCCTCCAGGGCAGAGCAGACAGGCTCCAGGGCAGAGCAGACAGACTCCAGGGCGTAGCAGACAGGACAGGAGCCCTCCAGGGCAGAGCGGGATCTACCCAGGGCGGAGCAGACAGGACAGGAGCCCTCCAGGGCAGCACGGAAGCCCCCCAGGGCGGAGCAAACAGGACAGAAGCCCTCCAGGGCAGCACGGAAGCCCCCCAGGGCGGAGCAGACAGGTCTGTAACATAGAGCATAAACAGACGCACACACAGCGAGAGAGAATCATGCACCCTCCAGGGCGGTTCAGGCGAATCGGACGCCCTCCAGGGCGGATCAGACAGGACAAGAGCCCTCCAAGGCAGCGCAGAAGCCCCCCAGGGCGGAGGAGTTAGGACAGGAGCCCTCCAGGGCAGCACTGAAGCCCCCCAGGGCGGAGCAGCAGCCAGCCAGAGCAGAGCAAGCACCCACCAGAGCAGAGCAGACAGACCTGGAACACAAAGCAAAGACAGACACATAGGGAGAAAGAGAGAGAGTTCGGAGCCCCAGTCCCAGTCTTTCCTCGGTGGGACCAACCGCTTGCAGTAAGCCTCAGTGGCAGAATTAGGACTCTGTGAGAGCTCAGAGTGGTGTGAGTCGCTGGGCGCTACCACCGTGCAAGGAGCAGGTGCGGCCTTCCCTCTGGTATGAGGATCCGTGGCCTCGGCCACCTCCTCCGGGAAAGCCACCCTCAGAGGTTCTGCGGTGCGGGCCGCCACCTCTGAGGACTCGGTGGTGGTATAAGCAGCCCAGACAACCCATAGAGCCACATTCAGGAGAAGTGCAGTCTCCAAGTGAGCCCGTTCGGGTAAAGTAGCTGTAATTTGACTTGGCTCTGGAACAGCGGCTGTGGCTTGACTGGGCTCTGGAACAACGGCTGGTGCTTGACTTGGCTCTGGAGCAACGGCTGTGGCTTGACTTGGCCTAGAGGAAGGAACTGCGGTGACTTGGCTTGGCTCGGAGGGAGGAGCAGCTGCGGCGAAGAAACTAGACACTGGAGGCGGAGCAGCTGCGACGACGGCGCTTGACTGTGGAGGCGGAGCAGCAGCTGCGAAGGCGCTTGACCGTGGAGGCGGAGCAGCAGCTGCGAAGGCGCTTGACCGTGGAGGCGGAGCAGCAGCTGCGAAGGCGCTTGACCGTGGAGGCGGAGCAGCAGCTGCGAAGGCGCTTGACCGTGGAGGCGGAGCAGCTGCGACGATGATGCTTGACGCTGGAGGCGGAGCAGCTGCGACGACTTTGCTTGATGCTGGAGGCGGAGCAGCTGCGACGACTTGGCTTGACATTGGAGGCGGAGCAGCTGCGACGGCTTGGCTTGAAGCTGGAGGCGGAGCAGCTGCGACGACGACTTGGCTTGACTCAGGAGGCGGAGCAACTGCGACGACGACTTGGCTTGACTCAGGAGGCGGAGCAGCTGCGAGGACGACTTGGCTTGACTCAGGAGGCGGAGCAGCTGCGACGACTTGGCTTGACATTGGCGGCGGAGCGGCTGTGACGACGACGCTGAACTCCGGAGGCGGAGTAGCTGCGACGGCTTGGCTTGATGCTGGAGGCAGAGCAGCTGCGACGACGACTTGGCTTGACTCAGGAGGCGGAGCAGCTGCGACGACGACTTGGCTTGACTCAGGAGGCGGAGCAGCTGCGACGACTTGGCTTGACATTGGCGGCGGAGCAGCTGCGACGAAGACGCTTGACACCGGAGGCGGAGCAGCAGCGACGAAGACGCTTGACACCGGAGGCGGAGCAGCAGCGACGACAACTTGACTTGACTCAGGAGGCGGAGCAGCTGCGACGACGACTTGGCTTGACTCAGGAGGCGGAGCAGCTGCGACGGCTTGGCTTGATGCTGGAGGCAGAGCAGCTGCGACGACTTGGCTTGACATTGGCGCTGGAGCAGCTGCGACGACTTGGCTTGACGCTGGAGGCGGGACAGCTGCGACGACGACGCTGAACTCAGGAGGCGAAGCAGCTGCGACGACTTGGCTTGACATTGGAGGCGGAGCAGCTGCGACGACTTGGCTTGACACTGGAGGCAGAGCAGCTGCGACGACGACGCTTGACTCAGGAGGCGGAGCAGCTGCGACGACTTGGCTTGACTCAGGAGGCGGGGCAGCTGCGACGACCTGGCTTGACGCTGGAGGCGGAGCAGCTGCGACGACTTGGCTTGACGCTGGAGGCGGAGCAGCTGCGACGACTTGGCTTGACGCTGGAGGCGGAGCAGCTGCGACGAGGACGCTTGACACCGGAGGCGGAGCAGCAGTGACGACGACTTGACTTGACTGAGGAGGTGGAGCAGCAGTGGCTTGTTGTGTCTTGAGGAGTAAAGCGAGGATGTCCTCCAGCCGGTTGAGTGTTGCTGCGATGTAACTTGACTCTGGAAGGGCGGCCATGGCAGGGACCGACTCAGGAACGGCGACCGCCATCTTGTGGTCGAGCCCCGGCGCGGCCGCCATATTGTGTTCGAGCGCCGGCGCGGCCGCCATGATGTGTTCGAGCGCCGGCGCGGCCGCCATCTTGTGCTCATGTTCCCCCTCAGTGAAACCCACTGAATCAAAAGAGTCCATATACTGTAACGCATAATCCAGAGAGTCCGCGAAACAGGAACGCGGCAGAATGTAATCACCCGCCGACGCGCCTTCCATGCTATATTCGCGCGCCGGCGCGGCCGTCACCCCGTGATTGCGTTCCTCCTCATAGTCCAACGCCTCCTCTATTATATCGTTGAGTGACGGTCGCGGACATATGCGTGTGAGCCTTGATCTAAGCGGCTCGTCCAGTCCGTTAAGGAATAAGTCCGTGAAATACACGTCATCGTAAAACGGGATCCGGTACATGAGCTCATCAAAACGACTAATATAATCTTCCACAGACATACCGTTTTGCTTGAGACGCGTGAGCTGGTCAAGTGGGTTCATGGCTGAGCGGGGAGGGGCGTAAAAGTCGCTGGATCCTATCTTGGCGAAGTCATCTGTGACGATAGCCCCAGAGACGAGACAGGAGACGTGCGGATCCATATGCATACTTTTATTAGAATACATACTCAAAGTCAGGCAGGCGGGAGGTCAGACAGGGGCGAACGGGAGCAAGACAGTAAATCCAACAGAATAGTGGTGTCCGAGCGAACGGGTCCGTGGGCTGGCAGCGATCAGAGGGGATAATCCAGAAGACGAAGCGGGGGGTCGATAGGCGGGCGGAGAACGATCAGGAAACCAGGAAACTACGAGGGGTCGACAACGGGGAAAACTAGACTAGGGAAACGCTCAGAAATAACGGCCGGGGCAAGTTATGACTTCGCAAAGAAGTACTGGATGGAAGCTCTATTTATACAGGAAGTGACAGGGGCTTAAGGTGAGAGGTGACGAATGGGGCATGAGAGAGGGGTTATGGGAAATGGAGTGTCTACAGAGTCTATATGGAAACACAGTGGAGAGGTGGCTCCCTCTAGAGGGGAGAAAAGGGAGCCACAACGGTACAGTTCGTGACATAGGATTTCCAACTAGAAATAAGATACGATTTTGTAAGATAGGATAAGAATTCTGTAATACGAATTTATGAAAAATCCTAATTTAACGTAGCATATTTTAAGTTAAGACCTAAGATAAAAAACCTTCTGCCCCCTGGTTGATATTTTAAATTCAACATGCACTACTATCCATGATAGAAGAGAATCAAAAGAGAAAAAGAGAATTCAAAATTATTTTCCCTCAAAGAAACGAGTAAAGGTTAAGTTATAAGTTTAAAAACGCATATACAGCCGAGTAATTTTAAATGATATTAATTATCCTGCTTTTACAGACAAGGCTTAAACCTAGTCCCAAAGTTTTGTAAGCTACTTAAAGGACTACAGTGCTACAGTTTTTGATATTATTCTTATTCTGTGTGGTCAGTTCACAGCAGTGATAATTATTCTGTTCCTAAAAGTTTAAATGGATTTTTAAATGGACCTTTTATGGGCATTTTTACCTTTATAAAGCAGGTTTTTTCTAAAAGTGTGCATCAACTTTTGAGTCTAATTCTTACATTTAATCAGTCAATTATAATAATAATAATACATTTAGTCTGTTGCTAAACAAATCAAATCAGTATCAACAAACTTCATATTTGCAGAAGTTGCATAAAAAGTGGCATTTAGATGCATTTACACATTAAAACCGCCAGTAGGTGTCAGTAAGTCGCTGTTAATAAGCAAGTCATTGCGATTGAACCAAATCATTTAAATGGTTGATTCATTCAAAAATGAAACACCTTCAGTGGTGAGCCAGTTCAGCTGGTGTTGGTGCATGGCGAGCCACGTGGCTTGTGCAGATAGCTCTTTTGATAGTTGCGCGAAGGCCACTGGACCGCTGTTTGGCAAAATCTTCTGTTGCAACACATCAGAAGAGTTTGAATCTATTTGTGGCTTTATTAAGGATAGTCAGACAAAACAGGGTCAAATACCAGCAGAACAGTTCAGCAGACGCAAGGGAGAGACAGAGTCAAAAGACAGGGGAGGGATCGGGGCTGGCGGCTAGCAAACACAGTCCAATAAACAAATCTGGGTCAGGGCAAACAGATGAACAGGCAGTAATCCAGTAAACAGTACAAGGTCAAAACTAATGATAGCAAACACAGGGTAAATGCTCACAAATTATAGCCAGGGCAAATCAAGACTTCACAGAGAGTCTGGGGGTGTGTGTGGCTTATATGTGTGTGTAAATGAGGTGCAGGTGAGGGGGTGGTGGTCAGTCCCAGGTATGAGGAGTGATGGAAAATGTAGTCCGAATTGGAGAGAGCTAATTTTCAGGAGATGGTTCCCTCTGGTGGTGTGGGGGAGGCGAGACTCAACAAAAAAGTCAACACAGTTTGCATCAATATATTCACATTATGACAACTAATGAAAGTTCTACCAACACACCGTAGAGTTAGACAGATTACCTTTTCAAACAAAGTCATTTTTAATTAAAGGTGTACTAAGCGATTTTTGCCAAACAATGTTGATATTTAAAAGCAAAAAACAAACACTCCCATACCCTAAAAGGACCTAACCCCTATTTTGATATTTTCACCCCAAACGTATATACATGTGCACATGTACATGTATGTAAATTGCCTTCCTTAGACTGGCCACACACTAGACAATTTTCTAATCTTAACCAATCCAAACCATGGGAGACCATAATATAAGGAGCATTATAATCCTTGCGCACACTGGACGATTTGACACTGTTTTTGATTGTAGGAACGATTTCACAGTGACACGTGATCTCAAAGAGACTCATGAGATCAAACGTGAGATTGGGGACACTACGTCTCAATCAGGAGCCGTTAAATATGCTGTTAAGTTTGTTTTATTTTACTGTGGACTCATTTTTAAACAAGATACTATGATGCTGGCTGTTTAGTGAGACTGAAAGTAAAAGATGATGCAGTTTTAAGTCTGGCTAGTGGATCCAACAGTAATGTCGCAACACACAAATTTGAGTAAAGGTGGTTTTACCACTATTGCATTGTCTATTCCATACTGTTTGATATAATTTTTAGATTTTTAATCCAAATTATCCACATTGTGTTCAGAGTATGTCACAGCAGTGTTATTTTTTTATATAAACAAAACTATTCATGATAACAGTGGCCATTTACTTAGAAGTCTTGAATGTGCCTCGTCATGAAACATATCTTTCTGCAGAGAGGCTCAAAACAGGACAAAAAATAGCCTATTCTATTTTACGTTTTTTAATGTAATCACACAAACATTATAAATTAACCTCAGAGAATGTTATTAAATAATAAATGCATGACCCCTTTTTGTCAAACATCTGTAAAATATTAACCCTAATTTTAAAACATTTTTGTGAAACATAATGTAACTACTGTAACAAGCAAGTCTAAATTAAATATTAACCTCAGTTCTGTACAGCGTGATACCAACTCTCCCACCACTTCTACTCCTTGTGCTTCTCTGCACAGGCCCTGTGCACCCAGGACACGCTCTTCCCAGATGTCCTTTACTTATACGTTTATGTATATATATTCACGTGATAATACAAGTGATGCATTTGGACTTGTGTTTACTGACCTAATAAACTCCTCTGGAGTCAAGCAAAATGTCACCGGGCCCACTCATCGTTTTAACCATACGCTAGATTTAATTATATCACATGGAATTGATCTTACAGATATAGATATCATACCCCCAAAGCGATGATTTTACTGACCATTTCCTTGTATCGTGCATGCTGCGTATTACTGATATTAACTATATGGCTCTGTGTTATTGTCTGGGCAGAACCCTTGTTCCAGCCACCAAAGATGCCAGGGCTGAGCATATCCACAAACTGATAGAAAATAACCAAAACAATCCAAGGTTTTTATTTAGCACAGTGGCTAGATTAACAAATAACCAGACACCACCCGACATAAATATTCCTTTACAGTTCAATAGTAATGACTTTATGAATTTCTTCACTGATAAAATAGATAACATCAGAAATACAATAACCAATTTAGATTCTACAGTGTCTAATACGTCAACCTCCTTTGTCACACCCAAAGAAAAAATGCAGTGCTTCACCGCTATAGGAGAGGAAGAGTTAAATAAACTTATCACTGCATCTAAACCGACAACATGCCTATTAGATCCTGTACCCACTAAATTACTGAAAGAGCTGTTACCTGTAGCAGAAAAACCTCTTCTCAATATTATTAACTCATCTTTCTCTTTAGGTCACGTCCCAAAACCATTCAAGTTAGCAGTTATTAAGCCTCTTATTAAGAAACCACAACTAGACCCTAGTGAACTGGGAACTTACAGACCCATTTCTAATCTTCCGTTTATGTCTAAAAGTTGTCGGCTCAATTGTGCTTCAATCTATGAAAAATTTCAGTCAGGATTCAGGCCCCATCATAGCACAGAAACTGCACTTGTTAAAATCACTAATGACTTGCTTCTTGCGTCAGACCAAGGCTGCATCTCATTGCTAGTTTTACTTGACCTTAGTGCTGCTTTCGTCACTGTAAATCATGACATACTAATAGATTGACTACAAAACTATGCGGGTATCCAAGGACAGGCTTTAAGATTGTTATGCTGATGATACTCAACTATATATCTCAATAAGACCAGATGAAACTTCTAAGTTAACAGAATGTTTTAAAAATGTAAAGGATTGGATGACCAATAATTTTCTCCTATTCAGATAAGAGAGAGATATTATTTATTGGACCAGAAAACAATACACAGAATCTTGTGGATTACAACCCGCAACTAGATGGATGTACTGTTACTTCCACTACAGTCAAAAGTCTGGGTGTTATAATAGACAGCAACTTGTTTATTGAATAGTCTTAGTTGCGTATGTCTCAATGCTCAGACTTCATCTGAAGAACACAGATCCAACAAGTATTGTTATACCAAATGTATTCACAACAACCTTGGGTTTCATAAACAGTCCCTCATATCTCCTATTCATGAAGACAAACAGCCCTTGAAACCACACAGTCATAAGACTAAACAATTATATGGAGAAAAAAAAAAAAAAAATATATATATATATATATATATATATATATATATATATATTGCTCTCGTGAAGCAAAACACACACAATTTTTTTTAAGGAATCTTTGCCTTGCCTAATAATGTGCTACTTAGCAAGTTTAGTGGCTAAATGCACTAAAGTAAACAATGGCTCATCACTCCACAGAGAGAAGAGAGGGGTGGCATGAGCAGAGCTCATTTGAATTTAAAGGAACATGCAATAGAATCGATTGATTTTTTGCGGAGCTGATTTTGACAAAGTAAAAGTGTGTTTTTTTTTACACCACTATTGAGAATTTTTACCCAAAGTATATTATAGATCTTTCATTAAGACCCTAAAGAACCATATCAACTTGTGGAAAATGGGCATCCAATGACCCCTTTAAAAAAGCTGTTTGGCTTCAAACTGCTTAGTCTACAGTAACACTAATGGACCAAAGCAAATTGTCTCCTCTGTGTAAATATGACTTTGAATAAGCTCAGGCCAGCTAACAAAAAAGGTCCCCAGAACGTCCCATAAATGGACAAACGTCCATTTACAGCCTGTAAGGTCCCCAGAACGTCGAGCGGACATCCACAAAGACGTCCTCCGAATGTTCACGGGGGCGTTCACAGGACATGCAGCGGCCATTCGGGATGTTTCGGGGACTTTCGCTTTAAGTTCTCTGAATGTCATTTTATTTGACTTTTAGGCTAATCAAAGACAACAGAAAAGTTATATAGAGCAAAATACATTTATTTTAATTGAACATTTGTAAACTTGCGGTGCTCGTTCCGTGTGTGTCCGTCTCTGGTTGTCATCCGTGGGTTTAGTCCGATGGCAATTCTTCTCAGTTATCTTCTAACCTAAAACAACAAAATGAACAGTAGCTTTATAATTTAATATGTCTAGAACTATTGTTTGACTATTGAAAATGTTTTTGTAAAGACGAAAGTTGAGAATTTGGATTTAGACAAAGCGGTACGAAATTTAGCGTACATATGAATATATCTGTCCCAAATGGGCTTTTTGCCGAACTGGCATCTCTGTGTGTATTTTTACCACATGAAAATGCAATATTTAAGTTCAATTTCTGTCAATATTATGTACATTTAATCGTTTCACCTTTAAACCCCTAATTGTCACCCGTCCCACCTGTGGGACGCCTACGTTTCTTCTTTATTTTACAAATAAATTTTAATTTAATCATGACAAACTATATATCGTTGGAAAGGTCTAAGACTTCTAAAAATAGATATTTTACTATTTTTTGTGTTGCAAATTATGTAGAAAAAGTAATAGATTAATTTATGACAAGAGTGCACCTCAAAAATCTACTTCATAACAGGAATTCTGACCTTTGTCACAAAAAGACTTTGTTGACTTTTTCCATATCATGCTTTGAAACCCCTTTTAAAATCAGACATTGCACTATGATGGAAAATATACGTCAAAATCATATTACAAAATGTTTTTGTCCATGAATTATACAAAAAATAAGTTTAAATATTGCACTTAAATGTATTTGTTCAAAAATGGGAGTGACAGTTAAAGGGTTAAATGCTAACATTAGCTTGAAAAGTGTTCACATAGGCTTCAGCAGACTTCAAGCTACTGCAGCAAATGTTTTAAAAGGTAAACGTTTCAGCATAACGAGATACACAGTGGTTACGGTAGCTACTGTTTACAAATATAAAAGTATAAATACTTTTTTGACCGACAAAAGCGAAAACATAAGGCCGTGTCTGAGGAACGGCACAGAAAGGACCATTAACTTTCACTCCGCAGCTAAGCGTTGCCATGGATACATGTGCATACCCTAAAGTGATGTCACTCGATCACGTGCTCATTTGATCTACACTTGCTTGTAGCCTATCTCCCAATGTGGGAGATGTCTAATTTGTATTACACTTTTTTTTGTTCTGCACACGAGGTATAGAAGTCCTAAATGCAAAAATAATAATTTTCCTAAATACATTTTCTTGTCGGCTTACAAACAGTTATGTAAATAGGTAGAAAAAAAATCTTTGTCTTACCTGTGTTATTTTCCACTTTCTTTTCCATTTTTCATCTTGGTTGCATTCATCACTCTATAAGATACTTTTAGAGCAACTTAATTTTCTTGGGGAATGCATAAAATCCAATATGGGTCTATATTTTAGTTTAATTTTGTCTTTAATTTAATGAGCATTGTTGCAAGGTGGCAGATCTGATGATAAAAGCCCACCCATGGGAGACTGGATTTTCAAGTGTTGTTTTGAAATGGCAGATGAGGGACGAAATAGGGATGTTCACAAACTGGCTTGGACGAATGTCCTCCGAGCGTTGGCCAACGAACGTCAAAAAGAGGACCAAATGCGGACGTAAGTGGGCGTCCTTAGAATGTCCGTCAGCAAATGTTACAAAGTCAAGTCAAAATAAAATCACTTTTATTGTCACATCACCACAGTGTAGCATCTGGACCAATCAGACATACAGTTATTGGTTACATTTAGCAAATCATCTTTAAAACCAACAAGCCAACTAAATGTGTTCGAATTAGAACCCCCCGATCAACTACAACCCCCCAGAAAGGCTTGGTTGCCACAGCAGCCATCTGATAAAACTAGTGTTAAGGCCCAAAAGGAATGTAGGCAACCCTCACTCTGCTTTAGGAAAGACATTATGCCCATAGAAATGGACTTTTCCCTACTTATGCACAGACAAACCGTTCTGTGAACGAACACACATATCCCCACATATCATTGTGTATATTATGACTGTTCAGGTATTTTGTTTTTTGTTTTTGTAACTGTTTTATGCATGTTTTACGGTGATTACTATGTAATATAACCACATATATCATGTTTGGTCTCTTTGGATTTGTATTTTGATTATCTAAAAGATGGTTTGTATTAGATGTTGATACCTGTGCGACATATTAGTGTCCTAAGAATCCTTAGTAGTTTTGCCTTAAAAACTCTATTGATTTACATATGCAAAATGCCATGCTCCCAGACAAAGAGTCGCAAAAGCCCAAGATTTCCAACCACCCGCTCGGAAATTCAGCCCTTCTCATTGGTCAGGCCCATGCAACTTCAGCCATCAAATGGAACCATCCAGACTTTCTTCAGCGACTTCACGAGATGCTCGTTCCACAGCCATGTCAAACGAAAGTATAGTCCAGTTTTCCAGACAGAGGTCTGATGTAAGCTATCGTATACTGTGATTTGAACTAGAAACTGATGGTTTTTAGAGATGGTTAACTCTGACTCACCCCTCTTCCTCTTTTCCGTTTCTATCCATCCACTTAAGGCCCCGATATACTTCAAACGAAATCGAAGAACGAACTGAAATGATGTCATTTCGAACAAAATCAGGCCAAAACGAAGTTCGTTTTGAGTTCGTTTCGGCAGTTCGAAACAGCTCACCAAAGCGAACTTTTTGGGGGAGTTCGTTTTGGCTCCTAAACACCTTTGAGCGTCCATTGGTCCGCGGCGATTACGCAGTCGATGGGCGTGTTCTGGAACTCTGCCTGCTTTGACGCGTGAATTTTTTCCCCCGGTTTGTTCCTCATTCAACTGCAGGCAGACAGGAGAACAACATCCAAAACAACAACTCCAAGGTAGCAACATGAATACTCTGGAGAGTCGAGTAGCAGAGCTGGTACAGATGTAACCACACCTGTACGATCGCTCGTGGAGAGATTTTAAAGAATCGCGAGCGAGGTGACACGTTTAAAAAACCCGCCTCCAGCAGCAGAGGGTGTCCGAATGTTCGAAAAGAGTATACCGTCCCTCGGCCTTTTCGAACTTCTTTTTGCCCTCAAACGAACAACGAAAACGAACTTCGTTTGAAGTATATCGGGGCCTTTAGCCTTACCATCCCTTAGGCCTTACCATGTATGCCTGATGTGTGTGTGTGTGTTTAGACTAGATATTTGTTAGTCCTTACTTAATAAAGTTCTTGTGCACAAATTACATGAGTTTCTGATTCTGCTTCGCAAATTTAATGTCCCTTTACGATTTTCGATTAAAGCTACATGCTCTAATGCATTAGTACATAAGAAAGTTATTTTCTGTGACCAAGAAAATAGTTTTTTTCCTTTGAATACATTTGAAATTACCCTGAAACATTCGCTGGACGAATGGGTCAATTGATTGTAATGTGAATTCTGTTTTATCAAGATAATTCTGTTGAATTATCCAAATATTATAATTAATTATAACGAGTTATGAGTGAAATTCTTAGGATCGTGGGTAACACTTTATAATAACGTTCAGCTGTAAGTCATTTATATGTGATTAGTTAATGATGAAATAATCTTTTAATCTTTTTTTTTGTTAATTCATTTGCAAGTCAATTAAAAGTTCATTTAAAAGTAATTACTTAATGATAAACTAATCATTTACAAAACATGACTATGTGTTTATAAATGATTAATAAGTGCTATGTTAAAAAGTGCAAAAATGCAATTATTCTAGAACTATTTTCTTTTTTAAATAATAATAAATTATTTGCTGTCAAGTGAATAAACATGTAAACCCTTTCTCTCATCGGCATAGACTTTCTGTTTGGAGTGTGTTGGATCTAGTGATAATGTAAACCAGTTTGCCCTCCAATGAAGATCACAACAGGTGCACAGTGCTAAATGTGTGTCACAGAAGACATCTTTACTTTCACCAGTCAGCCCTTACATTGCATTACACACTACAAATTATTCAAAACCTGTTGTGTAAATGCATGAGTAAATAATTTACAAATCTTTCTGCATCCCCTAATCTAAAGTGTAAACAGTTCATCACTTGTAAATGTGTTACACATCATTTGTAGATCTTTCTTACATGTTAAAAATGATCTGGTGGATACAAGGCATTTACAACACTTTCTGCATCCCCTAATCTAAAGTGTAAACTACTCATTAGTTGTAAATGTTTTATAAACCTGCTGGTTACAGGTTGTGCGGGTATACACACTGGGGGGAAAGATCTACAAATTATGAGTAAAACATTTACAACTGATGAATTGTTTACACTTTAGAATAGGGGATGCAGAAAGATGTGTGAATGATTTATTCATTATGTGATCTTCAATGGAGGATAAACATTTCAGTGACTGAGATTTCAATTATTTATAATTGTTTAATAATATATTGACTAGTAACTTATTAACCATTTACTAAGGATCTGTTTGATTATTTCATGATATGTTATTTTTTAAGATAACATGACAGATTTGTAAATTGTTAGCATATAATTTATTAATCATTTATGAATGTCTTTGCGCACTATAAGTACTTCCGATTCTTGTTTACCCTCAGTTTTTATTTTCAGACAGTTCTCTGGGCACTACACCCTCAAACAGTTTATGCAACACATCAGGTGGAAAACCTGACAAAACATAAAAATATTTCAGATTCTCTGTAAGTACACACTTTCTTTAGTTCTGAGTTTAAATGCCCCTGTTCTCACTTCTTCTACCTGAAACTTTAAACACAAAATCTGCAAATGTACAAAAAAAAAACAACAACAAAAAACACTGTTCTATTGACTCTTTTGCCTTTTGCTGGGACATACAGCCTCTCCACTTCCAAGCTCACAAGATCAGTGAGCAGACTTTCTCACAAATGTGCTTTCTCAAACAGGACTGCAAAATGCTTGAAAACCTTAAGGTTTCACAAATTCCCAAAACCTATTTTGCTTACAATTCACTTTTGTTCACTTTTTAATCCTTTTGATGTTCTGCATTTGCATTCACAAAATTCATTAGGCTAACAATTTTATAAGTGTGCAATAAACTAATCAATTGCATGCAAAATTTCTGTCAATATTTCGTTACAGTGTTTAATGTTGTTTAATAGTCACAATCACCACCTAGAGTGCCCTTGATATCCACCAGAGGACACTCCATTCCATACCATTGACACTCTGACTGTGTTCACAATCGTATACTCAATGAGTAGGTACTTAATTTCAATAAGTACTTACTTAACAAGCGCTAATAGAGTACATACTCTACAGCCAAATCTCTGAACATCAGTCTTCTTTTTTAATAGCTGTCACTCCTTTATTTATTTGATTCTGTACCTACTGTACAGCTTACTCACTTACATGACTGAATCTGATGTTGATGAGTCTGCGCTGATGTTACCATGTGACCTGCAACGTTATACCAAGTGCAACAGCTTAAAACAGGGCTTTAGACTGCGACCTAAATGGTCGCATTTGTGAAATTTTTTGAGAATGTGCGAGTTACAAATTTACGTGGTCACATTTCTGCGAGTGCATGGTCTGCGCTGTTCCAAAGAGTTTGCTCCATACAGCGTGTTGCTGAGTGTAGCAGGAGTCAGAATTCACTGATGCTTCGGGTATAGCCCGCTTTGCCATGTCAGCACGAGTGTGAAGGTGCGGCAAAAATGGCAAATATTAAGGAATCTTTTCTCTTTTTTTATTTTGAAAAGCTTGTCATATTTTCTGTTTACCTCATGTTACGTTATGGAGGCTTTCTTTTACTGTTTTATTTATTTGATTCCATCAGCATGTGCCACTGATGAAGATTTCATCAGTGGCACATACCACCTTGTATGATTTTCTTCAAAAAATGCTTGCGATAATATCTTCACAAAGGAGACGTTGGGCAGCTGCTTGAAGATCTGCCTTTGGAAAAGTGTTAATTTTACACTCTAAAAATGTAAGTATCAATACTTAAAAATTCTAATTAACCCAGAATTAATTGCATTCCTAGCTCATCCAAACACTTATGTATTAATGATAAATGATAAATTTAAAAGTTCTTGATAAATTTTCTTACTGAAAATTATATATTTTTGTAAAACAAAGGAAAAAAAGTGACTTAATTGTATTGTTATATGATCTAACTATGCATGAATAATAGACAAAATCAATCAATGTGAATATATACATTGTCATTTTTATTTTAATGCATAAATTAATGAAAGTATATTTGAAGAGTTCAGTTGCAAAAGCCTCTAAGTGCCACCTGAAATTTTCATCTAAAATGAGCGTTTTTAACAGGCTCCTATGTGTAGGGTCAGTAATTTTACTCAAATGTCAATGTATAGGTCCTGTTCTATGCAATTCAAGTGAAATAACTAAACATAAATACATAAATGCTCATTTTAGTTGAAAATTTCAGACGGCATTTAGAGGCTTTTGCCTGTGAACATTTCATTTTATTTACTAGTAAATGACTGAAAAAAACTAACATTACAATAAATTAACACGTCAACAACACGATGCTTTATTCAAATTTATTGTGCCAACTATCACATATTTACAGGTGGTGAACCCAACATACTGTCATCTCAACAAAACGTGCCGATTCTGCGACTTTATTTGGATGAAGCAGTTGACCACCATCCCCATCTTTGCCGTCTACCAGGTCCCTCATTGGTGCAGTCAGACTGGAATCTGACCATGGGTGGGAAAGGGACATCAATGTGCTTGTGTTCCTCTACTGGCTGGCCCATGCAGCATCCTACAGGGCAGTGTCACAGATCTTCGATATCCCCAAGATCTCTGTGTATTTTGCACAAAGCAGAGTGAGCAAAGCAGTCCTGGGAATTTTAAGGAGGGTGATTTGCTTTCCAACTGGTGATGACATGGAGGCTGTGGGAGCAGAATTTGTACAGCTGTCTGGGTCACCAGCTTTCAGCAAGACAGTTGGTGCAATAGACGACTGTCATATCTGCATAAAACCTGCAGCAAATAACAACCACTGTTACTACAACAGGAAGCTGTATCGCTCCATCCAACTCCAGGCCATTACTGATCACTGGGGGAAATTTATTGACATCTTTGTGAGATATCCTGGGTCTGTGCATGATACCAGGGTGCTGAGGAACAGCCCTGTGTACATAGGCAGCCTGTACCTATCAACAGGGAAGTACATCCTCAGGGATCGTGGCTATCCTCGTCTGAGTGCACCCATCTGCCTCATCACCCCATACAGATAGCCTGTACAGAACCCTGTGCAGGCTCGTTTCAACAGCAAGAACTCTCGTGCCCGGAACATCATTGAAAGAGCTTTCGGGATGATGAAGACGCACTGGTGCACTGTTTTCTTCAAGGCCTTAGAGATCAGCCCTGCCTTTGTGCCTGAGTTTGTTGCGTGCTGTGCTGTGCTTCATAATCTCACTCTTCTTAATGGGGACATTGTTGAGGCAGAGGATGAGGAAGACGGCCCCCCTGAACCCCACATCCTTCAGGCAAGAGTGGGAGATCATGTGCGGGACAATTTTTTTTATTTGCATTCCATTTCTTGTTTAATTTAATTGAAATGTTTACAATTACATGCAGATTTGTGGTGTAGTGAGAAAGTAGTTTGAATCTTACCTCTCAGACAGGTCCTTTAAGGTATCTTGGAGAGGTAAGGTATCCAAGTCGCAACATCTAGCTACTGGGGTGCCTCAGGGCTCAGTTCTTGGACCACGTCTTTTCTCTGTCTACATGGCATCACTAAGTTCATTCAGAAACATGGCTTTTCATATCACTGCTATGCTGATGACACTCAACTCTACCTCTCATTCAGTCCTGATGATCAGACCATAGCTGCTCAGATATCAGCTTGTCTAATAAACATTTCTTGCTGGATGAAGGACATCATCTTCAATTCATCCTTGCCAAGCCAGAACTGCTTGTGGTTCCATCAAACCCATTGTTTCATCACAATTTCACCATTCAGTTAGGCACATTAACCATAACTGCTTCAGAAACAGCCAGAAACCTTGGAGTTGTGATTGATGATCAGCTGACTTTCTCAGACCACATTGCTAAAACTGCCCGGTCCTGCAGATTAGCTTTATTCAACATCTTTTTGTTTATTATATAATTTAAAAAACGTTGCTACATGTACTGCATTAGGCTAAATGAGACTTGTCATAGCACTTGCATGTTATTGCTCTTTTGTTGATTTTGATTGCTTCCATTGTCCTCCTTTGCAAGTCGCTTTGGATAAAAGCGTCTGCTAAATGTCTAAATGTAAATGTAAAGCTTCTGTTTTCTTACTGTTTTATAAAGCAGTTTATTTCTTCAAGGTACTACTATAATAAAAATGCATACATACATTTCATATTATTTCTATTTAGGGGCTTAAAAGGTTAGTTCACCTAAACATAAAAATTCTGTCCTTATTAACCTGCCTTCATGTTGTTCGATCCCTCTTTTTTTTATTATTTTGTTTGTTCATACACTATCAGCCAATGGAGCCTGACTTTCAGAAGCTCCATGACATTATTTGATGATGCTTTTGAAGCTTCTGAAAGTCCATTAATTGATGATATTCATCTCTTGTTTAGAGGGGGAAAAACACAGGGACCAAACAACTTGAAGTAAATACTGATTGAATTTATATAGTTGGGTAATCTATCAATTTAATTACCATGTTACACTTGTGTAGTTAATGCAAAACTTAGGGCAGTTTGTGCAAGCAGTCTCAAGTTCCATCTATATATATATATGTATATAAAGGAATCTTACTAGTTTATGAATACTTAAGGTTCAGACATACTTTTTCACTCGCCCTACTGCTTTTTGCCTGCTATATAGTATAAAAGTATGTGGTTTCTAACACAGTGACTGTCTTGGACCTCATTCCCCACAATCCTTTGCACAGACTCATCAACACTCATTGGTTTTAACATGTGCCTCATTAACCTTGTCTTGTTAACATCCTATATAAGCCTGGTTCTTGCAGTTACTCATTGTATGTATCGCAGCTATATTTCTTTGTCCTGTATCCTGGTTCTTCTCTGTCTTGTTTTTTAATTCTTTGGTTTTTCTTAAGCCTTTTAAAAACTTTGTCAAAAAAAGCTGTTAAAGCTGGTAAAAGTAGTGTAGGTCCAAACATAATGACACCTTTTGCAAAGCAATTGCAAATGTCTACACAACAGTGTAAGGTTTTCAAAAAAAAAAAAATTGCTAAATCATGAAATACCATTAAATATTATTGCTTGTGTTCTGTGTAGGGCTGCCATTGACTAATAGTCAGTTGACTAGCAATTGTTCGTTTAAAGCATTAGTTGACTATTAGTTGCACGTTTAAATAATAAACCAAATAAATCATAATAATTGGGCTTTAATTGCCTACATAGCATAAAATGCGCTCAAGCACACAGCCGACAGATATGATAATTATGAATGTGTCAGGGAAAAAACAGCAAGGAGACTGCATTAACGTTTTAATAATTTATTGATAAAGTGCTTTTGTTGTTTTTGCTTAAGAGATAAAGAGGCAACACAGACTCGTCATCTGCGCAGTAGTGGTTGCATTTGTATGCATTTTTCATACGGATTACATAATTGGAAAATATTTGTTTTTCGATTTAATTAGTTCATTTGAAGGTAGACATTTTGCTGTCTATAGATTTATTATTATTATTATTATTATATATTTTTTATGTCCGTAAGGCAAGTATACCCAGAGTTTCAACTAAGTCTCTTCTCATGGGCTAGTGTTACGCTAGCTCCGAGGAAGAGACGAGAAGCATGCGGATCCATTAGCAAGCTTTATTGAGTGAAATCGTAGTAAAACAGGCGGGGTCGAATACAGCAGACGGGTATATACAGATAATCCAAAACGTAGTCAGTCCAGGCAGTAGTCACAAGGGGCACAGGCTAACAATCGCAAAACAAATAAATTTTATTCAAATAACATTTGTTTTATATGAGAGATGTTTTCATACATTGCTTGTTTCTAGTAATTGAAATCAAAATGTATAAAATATATTAAGTTCTTTACAAAAAAACTTAAAAGAGGGAGTAATAGACAATATTTTGCTTTATGTACATGAAACTTCCCAAGAAGAATTATCACCTTTTAAAGTGTTATCAACGACCTTTGATCTAGTATTGCAATAAAAAAAAGAATCATAGATTCATCTATTTTAATTATTTTACAAAATATATCAAAGACCAACATAGATATATGCTTCCAAAAGTCTACAGAATATTTACAGTTACAAAATAAATGTTTCATTTTCTAAATTACAAAATTAACTGTAATGATTGCTTGGGGTTTTTATTAATTTATTAATTTATTTATTTTTTATCAATTTATTAAACAAACAGCAGAAACAGACAGGCGTGGTCAAATACCGGCAGACAGATGTATCAGAGGCTAGCCAAAGAGTAAACAGAGTCCGTGCGTGAGAGTCCGGGGCAGGCGGAGTTCGAGGGGTAGTCCGATAAACAAGCGAAGGGTCGTAGGCAGGCGGCGTCCAATCAGAGAGAGAGAAACAGTCCGGTTGGCAACGAGAGAAGACAATAACAAGATAAATGCTCAGAATAGATGCCGGGGCAATGCTAGACTTCGCGAAAGTCTGTGTGTGTGCATGGCTTTTATACTGTGAGTAATGCCGTGAGTCAAGGATCTGATTGACCCGGTAAGCCTTCTCGCCGTCCACGATGATGGGAGGGGTACCCTGCTCCACGGTCTCGTCTAGGTCCTCCGCTCCACCAGGATCACCAGCAGGCTTTAACAGAGAGACATGGAAAGTGGGTGAGATACGATAATGATGAGGTAAATCCAAACGGAAAGAAACTGGTGTGATTTGTCGGACAACCTGAAAAGGACCCACGTACCTGGGGCTTAGTTTCTTGCTTGGCAGGCGTAGCAAGGTCCTGGGTTGACAGCCAAACCCACTGGCCTGGAGCATAAGGAGGGTCCGCCTGGACCTGTGTGCGTCGCACTGCTCTCTGGAGATGGACATGAGCAGAGTCCCAAACCTCCTCACTTCGTTGCATCCATGAGTTGACTGCCGGCAGATCCGAAGGTTCCCCCGACCACGGGAAGAGCGGAGGTTGATAGCCCAAGATACATTTGAAAGGGGGTCAGGTTGGTTGATGGTTTGAGGAGAGAACTCTGAGCGTATTCAGCCCACATCAGGAAACGACTCCAGTCGTGCTGGTTGCGTTGGCAGTAGGAACGGAGGTAACGTGTGAGTTCTTGGTTTAGTCTCTCGATCTGACCATTGGCTTGCTTAGGTAATGGTATTAGTCTGCAGGCCTTGGAGAAACGGTCGATAACAGTCAATATTGTGGTTTGGCCCGAGGATGAAGGGAGGTCAGTAAGAAAATCAATGGGGATGTGTGACCAGGGGCGCCGAGGGATGGGCAGAGGCTGGAGTAGGCTGGCAGGATGATGATGCGGGACCTTGGAGGTATTGCAGGTGGTGCAGTTCTTTATGAAGTGGATGGCATCAGCTCTGAGAGTGGGCCACCAGAAACGGTTAGAGAGTAGCTGGATGGTGGCAGTGATTCCAGGGTGAACGGAACTGGGAGAGGAGTGAACTAGAGAAATGACTCTGGATCGAAGAGAAAGAGGGACATAGGTGAGGTCTGACGGGCATTCCAGATGTTCAGGGTCTTGGAGCTGAGCTTCCGAGATTTCCGTAATGATGTCCCATTGAACGGGGCCCAGGATAATGGAGGGAGAGAGGATATTTTCAGGTTGTGAGGCCGTGTGGCAGGATTCGTTGAGGCGGGATAATGCATCAGCCTTGGTATTTTGAGAGCCAGGCCGGTAGGTCACTTTGAAGTCAAAGCCTGTGAAAAAGAGGGCCCACCGGGCCTGGCGATGATTAAGTCTCTTGGCTGAACGAAGGTATTCCAGGTTCCTGTGATCGGTGAGCACGGTGAAAGGTAGCCTGGACCCCTCAAGCCAATGCCGCCATTCCTCCAGGGCTAGTTTAATGGCCAAGAGCTCCCGGTTGCCAACGTCATAGTTACGTTCGGTAGGATTCAGTTTGTGCGAAAAGAAGGCGCAGGGATACATCTTGGAGGCTTCCCCCTGACGTTGAGACAGGACTGCCCTGACGCCGGTGCTAGAGGCATCGACTTCCACGATAAACTCCCTCTCAGGGTCGGGATGGTGGAGAATGGGAGCAGTGTTAAAGCGACGCATAAGATCTTCAAAGGCAGAGATGGCGTCGGGGGTCCAGGTGAGGCTACTGCAGCCTTTCTTGACCATCGAAGTGAGTGGTGCCAACACTGAGCTGAAATGGCAGATGAAGCGCCGGTAAAAATTCGCAAAGCCCAGAAACCGCTGGAGTTCCTTGAGGGCGACGGGGCGAGGCCAGTTCAGTACCGCGTTCACCTTCCATGGCGACCCCCTCAGCACTAATAACGTAACCCAGGAACGAGATCTTCGATTGGTGAAACTCACACTTCTCGCCTATGACATATAGTTGATTTTGAATAAGTCTCTGAAGTACAGCCCGGACGTGCTTGACATGATCTGCGTAGTTATCTGAGAAGATGAGGATGTCGTCAATGTAAACTATGACCCATCGATTGAGCATATCTCTGAATACTTCGTTAATGAACGCACGACTAGCTTTGTGAAGATGCGAGCGGAGCGTAGTTGTTCTAGGGCTGATGGGACGAGTGGTAAAAGGTACCTGTACTTGACCGTTATTTCGTTGAGGCCCCGGTAACCGTTGCAAGGTCTTAGTCCACCGTCCTTCTTTTTAACGAAGAAGAACCCGGCTGAAACCGGGGAGGTGGATGGCTGGATGAATCCCTTGGCGAGTTCCTCCTGGATATACTGCTTTATGGACTCCGTCTCCGGCTGTGACAACGGGAAGATGCGACCCTTGGGTGGTGTAGTTCCAGGGATGAGATCGATAGCGCAGTCACCGGGACGATGTGGTGGTAGCTTGGTGGCCCGGGATTTACTGAAAGTGGTATGGAGGTCCTTGTACTCGGCAGGTAGAAAGGGGACCTTGCCAGATACAGATGGTGTGGGCTTGGGTGTTAGAGCCTTCAACTGGGAGAGACAGTGTTCGCAGCAGTATTCGGACCACTGAGAGATAAGGCGTTGTGACCAGGAGATGGTGGGACTGTGTTGTTCAAACCATGGGAATCCCAGAATGATGGGTGTGAGGGGAGTGTGGATGATGAAGAGCCGGATGAGTTGCTTAAGCCTTTTCTCTCAAAACCATGCGTTCCTTAATTCATTTCATGTTCAGTTTCAGTCACATTTTCTCTAACATTTTCTAACACAATCTTTACAACTCCATTTTCTCCTTCCCTTTCAGTGTATTACAGTGGGAGTAACCCCCCACGCTTTCAGTTTATCCTCAATTGTTTAAGCCTCAACATATAAAGGAATGTGAAGAAAAGACACAGTATATTCCTTTGTCAGCCTCCTTACTCTGCAGAGCTGCTCTTTATTTCCACTCTACCCAGCAAAACATCACAAGCATGAACAGAAGTCATTGTGAGTTCATATTCCAAGCCATTTTCAAGCCTCACTGCCAAAAGTTTGCCAAAGCCCACCTTCTCAGTTACATCTTTGATGATATCCTCAACTTTTATCTCCTTGTTGCCCATTAGATCCATCACAACTGTTGCTTCTTTCAAATACTCCACCCTTGATTTTTGAGACATAACAATTCTTGCAACTGAGGGTTCACAAACATCTTACATTACATAAGTAATATCAAAAAAGGAGTCTTTAAAAGGCTTCATCTTTCCAAAAATGACAATTGGATTCCCAAGTCATTTAAAACCTTTAGGACCTCTTGAGTAAAAACAGAGTAAAACACATCCATCATTTCCTCTAGTTTAAAATAATAACACAGACATTCAACATATTTCTCAACTTTTCTTTTAAACACATTCCACACATCTATTAAAACATTCTCTTTTTTTATCACCACCCTTCTTTCCCATATTGCACTTTTCATCAACATCACAAGTAAATTTATTATCTTTTTATTTTTACATTCCTTGTTAATCCCCAACATTAACACCTTTTCCCACTCAAAGTTTCCGTTTCCCTCTTCTCTCAAAACACAAATCATGCTTTTGCATCTTTCATTAAAATCTTTCAGCTCATTACAATACAAATGTAAAAACCCTTCGTCTGCATCCTGGCATACTTTACACGTGGCAGTTTCTTCCATCCCAATTTTATTTAAAATCACATCTGTAAACACTGCTTTGTTTCTGATAAAATACTCCAAATTCTCCAGTTTCGTCTGTACAATTTTCCCATTTATGTTCCCCCATATATTCTCTTCTTTGACATCATTGAAAATCCGTAGCCAGTATTCATTTATGACAGGTTTCTTAAAAACCACAAAGTAACAATAAAGCATTTTCACAGTACATTCTTTAAAAGTACACAATTTTTCCCCCAGTCTTACATACACATCTTTCTCTTGTTTGGCGTCATCCACATTTTCCACTCTCTTTATCCAATCTCCAGGTATTGCCTTTTTAATTATGTCATATTCCTTTATCAGTTCCTGTCTTTTAAAATCCTCCTTTACCTCCTCCATCGTGTCAACAATGTACTGTATTGGTAAAAATCCTTCTTTGAACTCATATAAAACATCCCTTACTCTTGTGATTCCCACCTCCCACCATTTTTTAAAAAAGACCTCCTTCCCTTCATTAAGAATGCCGCTGTTTAAAAATAAAGGCTGATTTAAAATGTTCTCTCTTCCTTGTGGACTCAAAAGCACACAAGTAAAAAATTTCCCCCATGCACCCATCAGTTCTTTATAAAAATCTGGCAACCCCTCTATCATAAAGTTTTTCACTCTCATCCACAAAACGTTATCTCCCAGATTAAAATTACCACATTTACTTAAAAAATATTCCATTGTTCTTTTCCATACCGCCTTGTTTTCTTTGTCCAGATATTTCTGTTTCATTTTCACTCTTAAACTGTTTTCTTTGTTCCACATCCCCCCTTCCCCACTGCTCCTATTAAAGTGTTATATGCTATTCTCGGCAGCTTCCCTTCCCATAAAAAAATCTAAAAAACATTTTTTCAGCCTTTTTTCCATCCACAACGGCATTGATGCCACATATAAAATATGCCATAATTTAGAAACCATTAAAACATTTAAAATTAAAACCTTCCCCTTCAAAGTTAAAGACATTAATTTCCAGAAGTTCAACCTTCTCTCAATCCCTCCTAAAATCTCCTCCCACATAGTTCCTTCAGCTTTCTTTTCATCCTTCCCCATTAAGACACCTAAAAATGTCATTTGTTTCTTTAAAAGTAAAGTGTTCAGTTAAAATCTCAGTTCTCCCAAATCTCATGTATACTGTTTTATCCTCATTCACTTTAGCCCCTGATCCCTGGCAAAATTTTTGTACCAATTTCATTGCCTCCCCTACACTGTCCAGATCTTGTACCATCAGTGTAGTATCATCGGCATATTGAAATATTTTATTCTCTCCACCCTCTATACCTATCCCTTTTATTCTCCCCTCCTGCTTTACCGCTAATCCCAGTGGTTCTGCAACTAAAGCATATAAAAGTGCTGACAGCGGGCAACCCTGTCTAATTGATCTTGTTATTTGAAAACAGTCTGTTAAAAACCCATTACATTTTACCCTTGTTACAGCCCCTTTATATAAAATCGTAACCCATTTAATAAAATTCCCTCCAAAACCAAAACTCTTTAAAACCCCAAATAAAAAACTGTGCTCTACCCTGTCAAAAGCCTTCTCAAAATCCAAACTAATTATAAAACCATCTTTCTTCTTCTCAGTAATATATCTTATCATATCTTTTATGCTCATTGTTGTATCTGCGATGTCTCTTCCTTTAACACTGTAAGCTTGATTTGTTTTGATTTATACTGGGCATCACTTCTTTTAGTCTGTTAGCTAAAACTTTTGATAAAATCTTTAGATCGGTGTTAAGCATTGTTATAGGCCTATAATTCTTTAAATCTTTTCTTCCATTAATAATTTCAGTTCTTTTCTTCCCTTATCAGTTAAAAACCATTCCCTCACCCATTTCTAATTTACTAAAAACAGTATTAAAATCACCCATCATAATAACTTCTTTGTGTTTCTTTAAAAAATCTCTTAGTACATTAAAATACTCTTTCTTTTCGTTCTCATCTGTCGGTACATGAACATTGACCACAATTACTTTTTTCTGCTCATATTCGATTTCAAATGCTAAACATTTGCCATATTTGTCATTGTATATTGTTTTACACGCTACCCCACTGTTTTCTCTTATTAAAACCGCAACTCCTCTTCCCAGCCTCCCATCACCATTATTATTTAAAATCTCCCCTCTCCATCGTTTTCTTATTTCAGGCATGCGCCCATCAGTCCAGTTAGTTTCTTGTAATAAAATCACATCTGCTGCTTTACACATCTCTTTCACTTTTTCAAATTTCCCAATGTCTAAAAGTCCTCTAGCATTAAAAACAACAATTCTTAAAAGCATAAAATATATAAAAACGTGCATAAAGTCCATCATCTCAGTCCATCTCTCCCAAGTCCTTTAACAGTTCATATTTGTTCACACTCTCAATTGAACCTTCTTTAATCAGTTTTTTCCTCCTACTAGTCTCTAAATTTGGCGTAACCTTTACTGACCTTCTCCTTTTAGTAGTTTCATTTGTTTATCCTCCTTTTCATCCCCCTCTTCACTTCCCTTTACCGCAGCTGGCTCCTTGCTCCTTTGTTCATCCAGATCCACTTTGTCTAAAACATTCTGCAAACTTTCAGTCAAATCCATTTGTGTCCATACCACAGTCTTTTTGTGCTCCAATCAGTTCCTTGTGTCTTTGATCATTTGGTTCCACCACATCCATAGCATTTTGCAAGCTTTCAGTCAAGTCCATATGTGTCCAAACTTCCCCTTCATCCTGTGATTGCACTTGCTGCTCATTGTCAATCTTTTCCTGATGTTCAATATCCTTATTCACTGTTCCTTCCTCATCTTGTGTTGCCGTTGTGTCCTCCTCTTGCTGCTCGTTGTCTTGTTCATGCATCTGCCTGTCCACCCGCTGCTCCTCCTCCTCCTCGCTCCCCATCCAACACTCACACCTATTTAAAATCAAATTACAATCCGGGCACACCACAGCACTGCATTCTCTAGCGAAGTGCCCCCTCTCCTCGCATTTATGGCACTTGAATTCAGGGCAATCTTTAACCACATGATCCAGGCTCATGCACAGTCGACAGATCTTCACCTGACAACTGTGCATCACCCGGAAATACTTCTGACCCTCTGCAGTTTCCAATTTTGTGCTGTATGGGAGGGAGGCAACTTCTTTTGGGAACCGTGTTTTGACAAACCTTGTTCCGTCCTCAATACTAGTGCCCGGATAAACTCTTCTTTTTATTTTTGAAATGGGGGAAACCCCCCAACCTTCCAATTTATTTAATATTTTCTCATCAGCGGTGTAAACGGGCAGATGCATGAAAGAGACAATGTAATCCCGGTTTTGCAGTCTTTTAATCTCACAGTTTGTTCCATTTATCGTCAACCCGTCCATTGAAAGCTCTGTGTCATCCTCGCGTTCAAGTGTAATCTCGTACTCCTTCAGTTGTCTGGGTCTTACTGCTAAAAGTTTTCCTTCCCCAATCCGCTCCGCCACTGCTTTGATAACATCCACTGCCCTCGCATCCTTTGCATGTCCCACATCCACAATCACAGTTGCTTCTTTTAAATATAGTCTATTAACACTCTCCTTCCTTGCTTCTTGTTCTTTCTCCTTACCATCTCGTTGTCTTTTAGCCAGTCCATTGTCTTTCCCACACCGTGTGCCGTACGCCGTTTCTGTGTCAGTAACCCTTGATCCGTCCATTGTAAACACACACACACACACACACACACACACACACACACACACACACACACACACACACACAAGAAAAAAAAAAACACACAGAAGTTCCAAAGCTGCTGGGAGGATCAAACCAAAAAACTCAGAAAAACAAACACTGATGAAAATAAAGACGTATTACAACAAAAAACAAAAAGTTTGGTGAGCCTCTCTCACCCACTGCAGCCAAACACTTCCTGCACACTAGCAGCTCACTAACGCCTCAGGTGGTGGTATGGCCGTAAGCGAGGGCTGCCGCAAAGAATGAGCTACTTAAAGATCAGCCCCCCCCCCTTAAAGGCCAGTGTATTACAGTAAAGAAAAGCTTACAGCACCAGGTATTCCCAGGCGGTCTCCCATCCAAGTACTAACCTGCTTAGCTTCCGAGATCAGACGAGATCGGGCGCTTTTTTTCAATTTTTGCAATTTTTCAAACATGTATTTCACATACAAATAGTTATTTTTCTTAGAAAAATGTCTTTAAATAACAAAGAGTACATCACCAATATACACGTAAAAAAGTACATTAAAAGAACATATCAATGAAATTTCAAAAAATAAAAATCAAAAACCATTTAAAATAGAGACTAAAAACTAGAAAAACAAATCACTTCCAGGTACATTCCATGCCAACTCTTTTAAAACCCCACAAACTTGTGGAGTAAAAACATGATAAAAAGCATCCATCATATTTTCACATTTAAAATATACATACAAATTTTCCATATAAACTTTTCCTTTTAAACACAGTCCAGACATCCAACACATTTTTTTCTTTTTTAGCCACAGTTCTTCTCTCCCATATTGCACTTTTCATGAACATTACCTACAGATTTATAAACTTTTGTTTCGACACTTCTTTTCCCAACCAAACATCACCACTCTGTTTACTTACATTTTCAGTCCATTACATTTTCATCCCATTCCACAGTCAAATCCTTAATTACACATTTACATTTGTTTAGAAAGGCCTCCAGCTCTTTACAATATAAAAACATATGTAAAATCCCCTCCTCTTTCTCCTGGCACACTTTACACATTGCATTTTGTTCCATCCCAATTTTCTTTAAAATAGACTCAGTAAAAACCACTTTATGTCTTATAAAATACTCCAGACATTCCAGCCATCCCCCATGTTAAAATCACCACATTTGTTTAAAAAGTATTTCATTGTTTTCTTCCACTCACTTTTGTTCTCCTCTTGCAGGTATTTTTTCACTATTTTGTACCCTCAAAGCATTTCTTCTCTGTTCTACATCCATCAGTCCTAAGTAGGGCTGTGCCGATTTTCAGACGCGATATCATGCGCATCTCGTCAGTAATGCCGGTTCTCTGATTAGTCGTAAATCTCATTCACCTGTTCATTCATGCAGCCTCGTTTACTACACAGAGCCGTAGTTCACTGACAAGCTACGCAAGTATCGCCTTCAGTGTCGCAGGCGATACATATCGATTCTGCACGTGAAACTGCGTAGCTTGTCAGCGAACTACGGCTCAGTGTAGTAAGCGCGGCTGCATGAATGAACAGGTGAATAAGATTTACGGCTAATCAGAGAACCGGCATTACTGACAAGATACGCATTATAATTCGCGTCCGAATATCGGCACAGCCCTAGTCCTAAGCCACCCTTCTCTACTGCCCCTAATATTGTATTATGTGCAATTCTTGCTTCTTGCTGGCTTTCCCTCCCATAAAAAGTCAAGAAAACATTTCTTCAACCTCTGTTCCATCCATAAAGGTATTTCAGATACATATAAAACATACCAAAGTTTAGAAACCATTAAAACATTCAGTATTAAAACCTCCCCCTTCAAATTTAGTATTCTCAATTTCCAAAAATGTAACCTCCTCTCTATATCTGTTACAAGCTGCTCCCACATTTCATCTCTTACCTTCCTCTCATTCTTCCCCATTAAAACTCCTAAAATCCTCATTTCTTCGACTTCCTTGAAATTAAAACAATCCGTTAAAACCATAGCTTTACCAAATCTCATGTACACAGTTTTGTCCTCATTTAGTTTGCTTCCCGACCATCTACAATATTCTTTTACCACATTCATCACTTCTTTAACACTCTCTTTTCCCTTTACAATTATTGTCGTATCATCAGCATACTGAAACACTTTTCCCTCAGTCTTATTTCCTTCAATTTCTAATCCTTCTATTCCTTTTTCTTTTATAGCCAGTCCTAAAGGTTCAGATACTAGTGAATATAAAAGTGCTGAAAGCGGACAACCCTGCCTAATTGATCTTGTGATTTTAAAACAATCTGTTAAAAACCCATTACATTTTATTTTTGTTAGTGCACCCTTATATAAAATCTCAATCCATTTAATAAAATTCTCCCCAAAACCAAAACTCCTTAAAACCTCAAATAAATATCCGTGCTCAACCCTATCAAATGCTTTCTCGAAGTCTAAGCTGATTACATATCCTTCTTCTTTTTTTTCTTTCATATACCATATTGCATCCCTTATACTCATTGTAATATCTGCAATATCCCTGCCTTTAACTCCATATGCTTGATTTTTTTTAATTATACTCGGCATTACTTCTTTTAACCTATTTGCTAAAACCTTTGCTAAAATCTTAAGATCTGTATTCAACATCGTAATGGGCCTGTAGTTTTTTAAATCTACTTTTTCTCCTTTTCTTTTATATATCAGTTTCATTAACCCAATTCTTGTTCTTTTATTAATTTCTTCCTTTTCAAAGATTTCTTTAAAAACCTCATTTAAAATCTTTGTTAAAACCTCATTAAAACAAACATAAAAGCTCGTAGTTGTTTTCCCAGTGCGGTGTTGTTTGCCTTGCGTGTTCCTCCTGCCATTCCATTGTCGTTTGCCATTCGTGTTCCTCGTGCCAGTCCAGTGTCGTATGCCATGAGTGTTCCTCGTGCCAGTCCAGTGTCGTTTGCCATGCTTGATCCTCGTGCCAGTTCAGTGTCAAAATCCATTAATCCGTCCATTGAAAAAGAAGAAAAACTTAAAAAAGGGTTAACCACCCTCCAGCCAGCACAAAGCTGCTGTTGCGTGGTTTAATAACTGAAAAAATACACAGAAAAACTAACAAATTAAATAAAACAAAACAAACCAAACACAAACAACACAAAATGGAGGAGAGCCTTCCTCTCCCAACTACTGCCATGTCACTTCCTGCAGCTCTCTAGCGCCTCAGGTGGAGTTCATATTCCAAGCCATTTTCAAGCCTCACTGCCAAAAGTTTGCCAAAGCCCACCTTCTCAGTTACATCTTTGATGATATCCTCAACTTTTATCTCCTTGTTGCCCATAAAATCCATCACAACTGTTGCTTCTTTCAAATACTCCACCCTGCTCCCGCCGTTTGTTTGTCCTCCAGACTCCTTGTTTAATCCAACTCCTTGTTTAAGCCTCTCTCTCCCCACTGCTGTCACACACTTCCTGGTGACTCACTATCTCCCCCTACACACCCAGGGTGGTATGGCTGTAAGCTATGACTGCCACAAAGAGTGAGAAGATAAGTAATAAAGAAAAGGCAAAAGCTTACAGCACGTGGTATTCCCAGGCAGTCTCCCATCCAAGTACTAACCAAGCCCGCCCCTGCTTAGATTCCGAGATCAGGCGAGATCGGGCACGCTTTTTTTTTTTTTTTTTTAAATTACAATTTTCATACATTTCAGAGATTCACAAGTTTTCCTTAGGTGTTACAACATTCGTGTTCAACATATTTTACATATTTCCCCATAACCACTTTATTGTGTGGTCTTTCCATCATTGGGTTTCCCTTCACCATCATTTCAATAAAAACCTCCTCCTTCTCATGTGATAAAAGATAATTCTGTATCAAATTTACAACAATATCCATCCTGTTTTTGAACATAATCCATACATCCACCTTTTTTCCATCATATTTTGCCATGTTCCTCCTTAACCAAATTACATACTTTCTCATAAAATCTTCCAATTTTTCACAATAGAAAAACATATGCTGTAATCCTTCCCCTTCTTTTCTGCATACTTTACATATATCATCTTGTTCAAGTCCTATTTTACACAGTCTCATTTCAGTTAAAATACAATTGTGTCTCAATAAGTAATTAAAATTTTCTAAAGCTGGTTCAATATACTTCATTCTTACATTTCCCCATATTTAATTTTCATTCAAATCATCATATCTTTCTTTCCAGTAGTTGAGTGCTACTGGTTTGGTAAAAGCTCTTGACCTAAAAACCACATAAAAATGTTTCACTGTACATTCTTTCAATTTGATTTTCCCCCCAGTAGTCTTTTTAAAATATACCTCCGGTAATTCATTCTCATCACCTGTCTCATTATTGTCAATTTTTTCAATCCATTCCTTTGGTATTGCTTTTTTCAACTCTTCATATTGTCTCTGTAATCTTGTTTTATACACTCTTTTAAAATCATCCGCCACCTCATCCACAATAGCTTGTAATGGTAAATATCCTTTTATCACTTCATATAATACATCTTTTACCTGTCTTAATCCTCCATCCCACCATTCCTTGTAGTATACTACATTTCCCTCATTTAAAATATTTAGGTTTAAGAAAAGAGGCTGTTCTAAAATCTGAGCTCTTCCTTTTGGTAAAATCAGTACATTTTCTAAAAATTCACCCCATGTCTCTAAAACCTCCATATAAAACCTTGGTATTCCTGCTGTCATCCAATTTTTAACCTTCATCCATAAAACATTACACCCCATTTTAAAAAGACCACATTTTTCCAGAAAGTATTAGATCACACATTTCCAAATTGCTTCCTTCCTTGTTTCTAAAAAAATGTTGAACAGTTTTAATTATTTTTCATTGTTTTCATAGTTTTCATTCTTAAAAAAGTGTCTAAAAATCCCAAACCTCCTTCCTTAATATCTCCAATCAATGTTTGGTATGCAATCTTGGCTCTCCCCTCTCCCCATAAAAACTTTAAAACCCCTTCTTTGATTTTTTTATAATACTCTTGAGGCAATGGGGTTACTGCCAACACATACCAAACTTTAGAAAGAAATAAAGCATTAATAATTAAAACTTTCCCCTTCAAAGTCAAATTTCTGGTCTGCCAAAATCTTAATCTTTTCTCAATTCCAATTAAAACTCCCTCCCAATTCAAATTATCTGTCATATTAAAATCCACCCCACCCAAATTCCTACAATTTTAACCATCTCCTTTTCTTCCTTGAATGTTATGTGTTGTGATATTTCTTGTACATTTCCAATCCTCATACACACACTTTTGCCCACGTTCACTTTTGCTCCTGAACCATTACAATAGCGCTCTAAAATCCGCATTGCCTCTTTAATACTCTGAATGTCTTCAACCAACAGAGTAGTATCGTCCGCGTATTAATACACCGGTTCTCTTTTTTCATTTTTCTCAATTTGTATTGCTTTTATGTTTCTGTCTGCCTTTATAGCCAAGCCTAAAGGTTCAGCTACCAGCGTGTATAATAAGGCAGAAAGTGGACATCCTTGTCTTATCGACCTTGTTGGCTGAAAACATTCAGTTAAAAAAACATTACATTTTATACATGTTAAAACATCCGTATACATTTTTTTTATCCATTTTCTACATTTTTTTCCAAACCCGAAACCTTTAAGAACCTCAAATAAAAACTCATGTTCTACTCTGTCGAATGCCTTCTCCAGATATAAGCTAATTAAAAAAAAACCTTTATCTTTCTCCTTCATATAATATATTGTGTCTCTTATACTTTTAACCACATCTGCTATGTCTTTTCCTTGCACCCCATATGCTTGTGTTATTTTAATAATCTTGGGTAAAATACTTTTTAATCTATTTGCTAAAACCTTCGCTAAAATTTTAAAATCTGTATTCAACATTGTTATTGGTCTAAAATTATTGAGGTCTTTTGAATCACCTCTTCTTTTGTATATAATTTTTATCATTCCAATTTTCATTGTTTCACTCAGTTAATAGCTCTTTAAATTCCTTATAAAATTTATTTGTTAGACCGTCTACACCTGGACTTTTCCTTGTCGATAATTGTTGGATTGCAATCTCTATTTCTTCTTCTTTAATATCCTCATCACAGAATTTCTTGTCATCTTTATCTACCTTTGTTTGGATTTGTTTTATTAAAAATTCTTCATCTTCTCTTTTTATTCCTTGTTTTTTAAACAAGTCCATATAAAATTGTTTAACTGTTTTTAAAATTCCTTTAGTTTCTGTCTCTAAATTGCCATCTTTGTTTAAAACCTCTTTTATTAGATCTGCTTTTTGTCTGTTTGTTTCCAAATTAAAGAAAAATTGTGTACATCTTTCTCCCTCTACATCATACTTTTTTTTTTTTGGAAAAAATTGACTATACTCCTCCGTTGAACTTTTCTTTATCTCCCACTTCACATTATCCCACCAAATTACTTTATATTCCTTATACATATTATTTTTTAGATTTCCTTCTACAACTTTTTTAATTCTGTCCTTAAAATCATCACTCTTTAAAACCTCAGCATTTAAAATCCACACCCCTCTTCCTCTTTCCACTTTTGTAAAATCTATTGTCAAATGCAATAAAGAATGATCACTAAACCCTACAACTTCATAAAATACATCCTTTATCATCCCTCCCATTTCCTTCATACATAGAACATAATCTATTCTACTTTTAGTTATTTTAAAACCATCTGTCTTCTAGAAAATGTTCTTCTTGTTCTGTTTCTTTCCCTCCAAACATCAATCAATTGGCAATCCTCCATCATCTTTTTCAATTCTTCTCTACCTTTATCTATTCTAAAAACCATGTTACTTGCCAAGTCTAATTCCGTAAAAACAGTATTACGATCTCCAATCAAAATACACCTTTCCCGTTTTCTTACATTGTCAGATATTTTACTAAAAAAACTTTTCTTTTCTTTCTCTTCATTTGGGGCGTGAATGTTATAAATAATTAAATTCTCTTCTCCTTTTTCCGTTTTCACTGCTAAGCTTTTCCCCATTTTATCATCGTATATCACTTGTTCTTTTCCTCCTATTCTTCTACTGGTTAAAATAGCTACACCACTTCTCACATTTTCTTCTCCATTATTAAAATAAATATTCCCATCCCATTTAGTTTTGGACCTTTTCATACTTTCATTTTTCCAATTTGTTTCTTGCAACACAATCACATCAATTCCTTTACATAAAACACCCATCTTCTCAAATTTTTCCATATTCATCAAACCTCTAGCGTTCCATGATATCAGTTTTAAAAACATTGAAATTAAAAGGTTAAAAAGATAAATATTGAATAGATAATTAATGCTTAAAAAATTAGTAATACATTCAAAAAAAATTGGTTGATCTAATCTTCTTCCTCCTCCTCCTCCTCCATTAACACCTGAAACCTATTGTCCCATTTAGATTTTTCTGCATCCTTATTCTGTTCTTTTCTTCTCTTTCTCTTTGCACCTTCAATATTGGGTTTTACCTTAATAGTCCTCCTTCTTACTGCTTCTTTTCTGTCTCTCCAACTGTCTGTCTCTCTCCTTTCTGAAAGTTCCCCAATTCCTCTTGGTTTTCCTTTTCTCAACAACAATCTTGTTGAGTATGAATGCTTACAGATGCACCATGTTACAGATATTTTTATTACGAAAACTCTTGAATGAGTAATTATTAATTTATTTGTTTTGTGCAAAATTGTTCACCCACATGCAAAACTGGCTTAAATCTTCTTTGTTTCCCATTAATTTCTTAATGAATTTCACACCTTTTCATAAAGCGTGCATTGCGATTTTATGAATATTATGATTATTCATAGATATTTAATCCTTGTTTTTCTGTATATAATCTTGTGCCCTGTATGCAAACGCATTATAGTTGTTGTTTTTCTTTTTGTCATTATGATTGTTCTTTGTTAAAAATATTACTTTTTACTTGTATGCCATAGCTACACGTTGTAGCGTAGGGACCAATCAGACAATGGTTCATTAGATTTAACCAAATCAGTGGTTTATTCAGTTAACAAAGAAGCAGACTTCCCCTCACCTCAACCCAACAGTGGGTGACAAAGTCTCAACCAGGACGCTTCTAGCAACCACTGATAATGTCAGTTTACGACGTAAAACTATGCAGGAGAATCTGCAACTATGCAGGCAGACTGTTTTTCTTCACTCACCTCCCCCCATAGGAAAGACACAATGCTCATAGAAATGGACTCTTCCCTATTTCATTCACAGACAAACGTTTCTGTGAACGAAGACACATAGCCCATATATCAGTGTGTGTATATTACGACTGTCCATGTCCTTTGTCTTCCTTACTTTAAATTTCTTACTTTATAACCATTTTATGCTTGTGTCTTGATAGGATGCTAATGTAACCACATACAGTATATGCCATGTTTGGTCTCTTTTGACTCGTATGTAGATTTCCTGAAAGATGCTGTGTATTAGAGACTGATACCGGTGCAACATATTAACGTTCTAATAATCTTTAGTATTTCTGGTCTGAACCCCTATTGATTTAAATATGCAAACTGACATTTCTCTGAAACAAAGGGCCATAAAACGAAGACCCAGTTTCAAACCTCCCACTGAGAAAGCCAGCCTTCTCATTGGTCGGAACTACTTGGGAAGGTGTGACTCTGTCCAGACTTTAAAGGGGCTCACACCCCGTTCCGGCCCTCTCTTCTCTTCTCCTCTTCTTCTGAAAGATCTTCAGAGTTATCGTGGAGGTCCTCCACGGAAAGGCCGTGGGGCAAACCCGTGGCCCAGCCACATGCGGTTTCCCCCCAACATGAGGCCGGACTCTCTCTTTTTCTATCCTGGCATCTACACCTCAGCCCCTTGGTAACCATCCGATCAGCCGATCAATGGAACAACGAAGGCTCCATCTCCATTACATCATCAGGACTACCTTTGAGCTGACATCTGGACCCTTGCGTAAGCACCACACAAAAGGAAACCATTATGCAAGTAACCATTTAACTATTAGATGCAATAAGGAAGCTGTGCCCCTTGTAGGTCAAGGAGATTCAGGTTTTCCTGATGATTTGGTTGTGCTGATGAAAAAGATGGCCAGTCTTCTCTCTCTCTCCTCCTCACTCTCTCTCTCTCCCTCTCTCTTGCTTTGTTTTATGTGTTGTCTGTTTAGTGTTCGTTTATTTGCTAGCTAGTGTTTATTTTCCCCTTTTACGTATTCAATAAACCCGCATTTTGTATTCACAAATGAATTTCTTACTGTGTTCCTTGCTCACAAACATCACGTCACTTAAACTGCTTTGATTTCGTTACAAAACTGATCCAGTCCTGTAACTTAGCCAATTACAGTGGGAAAGATTAATTTCCAAGGCTAGGAAGTTGATTTTTCTTAGAGTTAGAATAAAAGCGGCTAATACTCGTTGGACGAGGGCATTAGTTCGGTTTATTTTTGACTCGGCTGTTTCAGAGAAGTGTATAAAGTATGTGTAATTAATAACCATTAATTATACATAGTTTATTGTGCTTAAATTAAATAACTTTTGTTACATATTTGGTGGAGAATGCGGGCAGTTTTAAACGTGTTTGTGAGCAAACCCAGCATATGTTCATTTTGTGTGTACATCTGTGTGTAATGCGCGCCTTTTGTTTTGTTTTATATTGGTGCAGTTAATCTGTGCTGAGACAGACTGAGTCTTTCTATCCAGAAAATCAGTCACTGTTAATGACGGCTAAAATTAACTGTAATTTATGTGACCCTATGAGATGAAAAAATTCCTTATAGTGAGTTTCACCAGCATTACGGCGCTGAGACAGTACCTGAGTTTTTCTATTCAGAAACCTGTTGATGAAGTTAAGTAACTGCAATCTACATGACCCCGCAAGATGAAAAAAATTCCTTGCAGCGAGCGTCATGAGAATTACGGTGCTGAGACAGACCCACTGTTAATGACAGCTAAGTAATTTTAATTTGATACCGCCATAATGCGAAGAAGGTAACGTTAGACTGAACGACCTTATATCGGCCGAATAAAAAAAAAAAAATTGTATAGCCCAATATGTTGATGCATTGCACGCCCAATGTTTTCGCTGGCTATACCCATTTCCCAAGTTAAAACATTAGCTTTGCTACCTAATGTATAACTTTCTCGTTTCCTCCGTGAGCAGGAAGGATGTTGTTCTTGCTTTATTAACTTTAATAGGCTAGCACACAATAGATGACAAACTGTTCCGAGTGATACGAGGCTGAGGATGTTGTTTCTGGTTTTGTGTACTTTAATGTAAAATTAATCAGACGACAGATGACGATGTAAATGGAAATGTGATATCAAATCTTGATCAAGTTAAAGGTATGACGGTGAAACCCCGTCGTGTGTTTGTTTTATGTATTATAGTATGTAACTCTGTGTCCGCGCAGAAAATTAATCCGACCGCACGCCGCGCAAGGCAAAGCTCGCGTGCTGCTTGTGAGATCTGCTGAGATCAATAGTTTTGCCACCCGCGATGTGATTAGAACTGGTATCAAATTGACGTCAAATGTTGTAAACATCAGGTTCTGGTGAATCCAGTTGAATTACCATATTCGATTTGGGCATTGACGTCACTTTGGATATCAATTATTGTCAACAGTGATTATTTAAGTCTTTGTTAAAGCGAGAGCGCTCTCACGATAAATTTAAGCCTTAATCACAGTGTGTTGTGAGGCATGGAAGTACATGCCTGAGATTGGGCGAGGAAACTCCAATCTTCACGTTCTCTACATTGCATAAGACCGTTGTAATCAGAACAGCGTTTTAAAAATGTATTTCGCTGACAAAGAAATCCCAGCGCAAAACTGTGTTTGAAAAATGAACGTGCTCATTTTTCCAGTAAGATATTCCGTTTACAGACGTGTCTCATTGTAGTCAAAGTCATTGACGTGATGAATATGAACATTGCTTGACTGGTGGAACACTGGTTCGACAGAATCAGCCTTCCACCACGGTCTGTGACGGGAGCCTGCTGTTGAAGTTTTGGAATTAAAAGTTGTGTGTGACGCGTCAGGACTGACTGCTGACAAGATTCTAGAAATGTGCTCGCACCCTTCACCCACAAGCCTTGTGCACACTGGGGGGTGAGATTACATCTGTCTCCTTAGCCACATGGAAAACCATTGTTGTTGTTTTTTTTTCTTTCCCCAGTCAAACTCACGTCAGCGCCCACGTCACAGACCTGCATGTAAACAGACCCATGCGTGTAGCATAGGCTAACTCATTAGCATATCCACACGCCGATAAGCTAAGCCTTTTTTTTCCTCAACTGATAGCTATTAGCATCCGGCTAATTTAGAGAGTGTGAGTGTAAGATGTAACCAGTCTTCTCTAGCCACACCTCCGTTCTCAGTTTCACTCTCTGTCTGTTCTCAACACTGTTGTTCCACTACTGGCCTATCTGTGTTATTCTATTTTTATTTATTTATTTTTTTGTTTTGTTTTCTTTATTGTTACCCCCTCATTCATTTATTTAAGTTTAATTTAGGCATTTATTTTGCTTTTGGGATGTTGTTTTTCTATTTTAATTGGTTTAGCCTGAATAATCATTTGGCACAATGGATTCCATTTAGAAAAAAATCTAAATCTAATCCAAACCCATTTGTTTATTTTCTATTTCCATTGATGCTCCCTAAGCAATTAGGACATCTCTCATTTACTTTTACCTCTATTCATTTTGATTTACCCCTCATGAAGTTAATTTTAAAGTCAACTTTAATTTTACTTCCCTCTCAGTTCCCATTTCTAGGATGTAGGATTGCAGTAGCTCAAATAATGTTGCTCCTCAAAGTAGCTAGTTCACTAGTGGCCTTTGAATGAAATCTCTTACCCCCTCAACACTTAGCATCAAGCTACTTATCTTATCATTTAACCCTTGTTCCTTCTCTCAATTGTGTCCTATTAGGAAGCACTTTGTGCCTAGGTGGTGAAGTGTCGGCTGGTGAAACCCGGGGACCGTAGTCATCTGCCGGACGCACCCGATGCCCTCTGGGGGGTGCCCTGGATACCTCCTGCCCCTGCACTCCGGATAGCGACCCGCAGCCGACATCAGCAATGCGGTACCTCAAGTGTTGTATCAACCATATCAACTGACACACTAGGGCAACTTTGGTTAATTACCCTGTGGTGGTTCCATGCATCATGTGCCCATCTTAGTGGGGAGCGCGCCCCCACTCTGCCGGCCTATGCAATTCCAGATCCCCCAGGCAAAACCCAACGTTGGCTGTGTCAGCTGGTCGTTGACCTTCCCTCACTTGAGTGCTGCCCATTGTGCAAAAGGTCAAGGCTGTTTGAGCGATCGCTGCCGAGTGCTGTGAGCGGGAGTGATCTGAGGTCCCTGCAGTTGTGTGTCGGGGGGGTCTGGGGAATGGCCTGGTCGCAGGATTTCACCAGGTTGACCTCAAATCACCACCTTGTCAGGACATAGCACCTAAGCCCTATTTACTCAATCTAAGCTCCCAAAGAGTACTAGAGAGCCTCTATGCTTCAGATGTGTCCGATAGGCCCTGCTATCTCCCTTTCCACATCCCTAGGCACTATACCTCAACAGCGCCCCCTCTCTGAAGGACCTGACAAAACCATGGTAGAAAGTCTAACCCCTGCTTTTCCCAAATTTTCCCTCTATGTTAACCCTGGTTCGACCTTTGCGGCCTCTCCTGGTCAAATTTTTTATTTTGTTTTTATTTTGTTTTTATTTTATTTTATTTTATTTTATTTTTACTTCTTTTGTTTTGTTCTTTCATTTTCTTCTGTTTGTTTTCCCTATGCATAGATACCAAACCAGTGAGAATCATCAGAGAAACTGAATAATAGACTTGCAAACGGTGCAGCCATAGAGTCAGGAAGTGACCCCCTCGGCTACCACACCCGCCACAATCATTATTCAGTTTACCTTCCTGCAGTACACTGCCACCTGCACACTGTAGACAAGATGACGCATGTCTACCCCACGCATCCTCCCTTACTGACTGCATCAGTTAAGCAAATTGCACAGCCAATTAAACCTTATGGTAGCGTAGCTTGTTAAATACATCTATACTTGCATTGGTGTCCTTTTGTGTTGTGCTGTTTTTTCTCTCGCCACCAGTGAGACAGTATGCCCAAGCATCCAGCCCTGCAGACCACTGGGACCACCTGGATGCCTGGCCGAGCACCATGACCAATGCGATCCACAGTACCTCAGCCAGCACAGCGGGATGATCAACAGAATCGGCCGATAGCCTCAACCTGATCCAGAGCTACAGCTACAAGGAGCTGGCCATGATCACCAGGGAACTGGTCTACAACGTCATCATCCAAGCAAGGTTGAGTGGAAAAGACATCGCTAATCTGGAGCAAGCAGCAGCAGAGCTAAAGCTCCAGGCCAAGGTGGCTCGGCGGAGCCAGACAAGCTCAAAGCCAGCTACACCAGCCCACAACACAGGAGACCAAGGACCAGCACAAGACCAAAAGAGCTACAGGAGGATGCATAGGACTTCAAGTTCACGGACATCCACGTAAACAGTGAGCAGAGAACGACTGAAAAGAAACCTGAGATGGACCGTACGATAAGCTGCAACAAGCTTAAATGAGAGCATAGACTGAAAAGGCTCTTCAAAGGAAACAGAGGTGAGAGCCCTCTGCTAAGGACTGCACCAGCCAGCACCCCAATAGCCCCCATCAGCAACAAGGGAGGGGGGAGCCCATTCAAAGGACCCTGGCCACCAGCCATGGCATGACTCAAAGACTTTGATAAGCTGGCTAGAAACATCTCCACACTCACTGCAAACCCCACGGGGGGGCCACAATGTAGTGATTACCCGCAACACATCTGCAGCTGAAGCAACCACACAAGACTGGCTGTACCTGCTTACGACCACCCTCAGCGATGATGCCAACCAACAGTCTGACAATGTTAAAGCAGCACTCTAGTTCCATCCAAACTACCTCACAACTTCAACAGGAGATAGTTAGGAACAAAATACAGCCATGTGCACGCAGATAGAAGGGATTGTGGAGCTCAACACAAGAACTCATAGTTGAGGAAAATATTCAATAGCACTCTGACTACACTTCACGCGGGGCCCCACACATGGCTTGGCCGAGGAAGGAGCTGAACACGCAGCAGCCACGACCAACCAGAGTGTGGGAACGCCACAGTGATCACTAGTGCTATTGATTTTTCCCACATTCAGATTCCCCTGATGTAACCACAGCCTAAAGCAGCTGGACCACAGGGGAAAAGATCTCCTGACACATGATTCAGACCAGAGTCACAGACACTTGTCAGTCTGCAGAGATCACCGTCGACTGGGCCCACAGCATCACGGGCCCAACACAAGTGACATCCCATCTAAAACTAGAACACAGTCTCAACTTCCACCAGGACTCAAGGTCACCACGGACCAGCCAAAGACTGTTGCTATCATGCTCTCACGTCAGACACCTAAGGCCTGAGTGGCATAAATGGACTGTAAGCCTCTAACACCAGACTAAGGTTTCAAAACAAACCACCTCTCAAACCCCTCCAGCCACCCGATCCTAACTTTCAAGCTCACTTATGCTCCATGCCTTACAATGCCAAAGGACTTCACATACATGCTAATGTGGGACTCATCATGCTTCAATATGTCCCTGAAGGCACCACAGCGCCACAGCTTGTGTTGCCCCCACTGACAAGGGGGGTGAAAGCATAGCATGCCCACAACACACCATGACACCCAAGCCACCTAAACAGGCGGCATCCATGGCCAGCATGCAGCATGACATGATGTGAGAAGGTAGAAGGTGTCTGGACTACCAACACATGGAGCCCATCTCCAACCTGACACACATTGACCCGGGCACGATACAACCAGTCAAACGAACACTCCCTCACACTTGGTTTCACCCTCCGCAGAAACCATATACCCTTTTCCTTTTGGGAGGAGTGTTGTCTAAAATTAGATTTTTGGTCATTCCTTATTTCATCTAGATGTGTTTCATTTAGCCAGGACAAAGTTAATTAAATTTTTAAATTTAATTGAATTAGAGGGCTTATAAACACTCTCCTTTAGGTTCCTATAGCTATAAGGACACCCTACTTTTACTTTTATTTGGACTTTATTCCTCTATTTTTAGTCATTGATTTAACTTTGTTTCCGACTGAATTTTCCTATTCAGCTACCCTGAATTGAATTACATTAGAAATGTAATTAAATCAGGCTGCCTATTTAACTTTCCTTCAGTCTTCTGGAGCTATAAGGACATTTCTAACCTCGACTTTCACCTTACTTTAGTTATGTTTACCATCACTTATTTCCCTCCTTGCGTGGGATTACAGCAGTGTAGCCGCTGTTGTTCCCCTAAAGAGTATGCAGGATATTAGCAGCCCTAAATCTGTGTTACCTCTCTGCCCCTTCGCAATCTTCAAGGCCAGGCCTTGTATGCTGAAAAGGCATTGATTGCCGAACACAATGGAGGTGCCAGACAGAACGGGAAACGCTTCCCCTTGTTTCTTTTGTCTTTCTGACCTCGGAGTATTTAGTGTGTGTTAGTTTAGCTAATAATCTAACCCTAGGTTTATGAGCCTAATGCAGCCTCACCCACAAGTGACCACTGCTTTAATCATATTTCCTAGCTCAAAATAAATAAGGAAAGCCTTTCTTTCTCTTTCTTTCTCTTCCTGCCTTTATTTCATTTTATTTTTGATACTCTCATAATGACCAACACTAAGAACCATCAGTGCGCTGAGTAATAACGTACCACACGTACAGCACAGTCATTCAGCTGACCCATGCAAAATTACTCAAACCACTTGGTGGTCACCTGCACAAATCTCAAGACTAGCTGTCCCTCACCGGCTATTCACACACTATCTGGCTTACAGAACCCTTATTCAAATGGATAGCTTACCACCTCTGTCTGTACTTGCATTTGCCCTCTGCCTCTCTCTCCTGTGTCTCCACCAGTGACCCAGTGTGTCAGACAGCTAACACTGCCATCTGCCAGTACCACCTTGTAGACCTGGCAGAGCACTGCAATGGACATTCCTCAGCCTACAGCAGCCAAAGTCCTGCAACAGTCAAGAAAGGAACAGCAGAACGGCGACACAAATGGACACTTCACGCCCAGCCGGGACAACCAGGAACTGACACCTGCCCAGCACGAGAAGGAACAGAACAGATTCACCAGACAAGATGGAGAAACAGGAAGAAATCGCCAGTCTTCAGGAGGCTCTAACAGCTACCGGACACAGGAAACAGTTTGAAAAGGTCACCGGAAAAGACTTGGAAAGAGAACAGTTCCACACGAATCGGTGTCAAAATAGCACATATGTATATATATATCTACATTTTAATGTGAGAGACATTAGAGCTACGGCCATAGAAACCCTCTGCATGCAGCCAGAGCTGAAGTCCAAACCTGGTCTCAGCAATTCTGCAACCTTCAGAAGGAGCTCAACATGGTCCAGAGAGAACTGAAACAGTCTTACAGACTGTGCATGGACTCAAGTAAAAGACACCCTGCTGCCGTCACAGATCCAGCAGTGCAGTCCAACTCACCCCCGTACAAGACACAAAAGGGGGGAGTCAAACCCTTCTACCTGACACCCAAGACAAGTCAACTTCCTGAAAACTTCAGCAGTGACAGAAGGAAAAGGATTCATTCAGATGAGCCCGGAAACAGCACATGAAGTGACACTCAAAGATCTCAACCAAATGAGACGTCCCTGCATTCACAACAAAACCTGCAAGAGACATTGTTGTCCATGCCTACTGGTGAGACATTTGAGACATTGCAGTCCTGAACTACCAAGATAGACTGTCTGCTCTGGGTCACTTCTCGCCTAGAGGTGCAACACTTCCTGGGTTGACAGCCAGGACACATCCAGTAGGACTGCCAGCTGCTAAGACAAGCCAGCACGAAGGAAACTGCAGACCTACAGTCTGAACTTTAGAACTTTTTGCTGCCCTAGCCACCAAACAGGGCCGGCATGAAACTTCCCCATCACAGACCTCAACAAGCTTACTTCAGAGCTCATAAAGAACCTGCGAAGGAGGAGGACACCGGCTTTGCAAGCTTTTCCTCCAAACAGCCTTCCGTCTGTAAGTCACCGGTTTAGGCATTCTGGCCTGCCCCACTCATGCCTGTGCAACAACTGTGTGACCTGACACCGAGAGCCTTTCGCGACCACAAGGCCACCTCAGAAAGGGGTTCATAAGATCTCAATGACACTGATCTACCAAACTCAAAGGATCAAGTTAGCACCTGAAGGCCCCGGTAGGGCCTCAGCGCAAGTCAGCACAGGACTCACATTTTAAGTAGGTGGAAACACATGCTGGAAAGAAGCAAGTGTGTGACAGTGAATTTATGATTTGGCCACTTGAATTGAAATCTTAAACAGAAGACTCAATTGCTAACAGACTAGCCTTCCAAAGCCTACAGACATTTGCTACACTCTGTTCAAATTGACATTAATGTGCATTGTTTCCCATGACAAAGACTTGTCAAAGGACACAAAAACTCCAGAGAATGCACACGTCATGACACCAGATTGTAAGCACACCACCTGAGCCGGTCAAGCTAACAAGGACCAGTTTTAGCTTAGGCTAAGTTAACCAATAGCGTCAACAGCTAGCAGTTATCATCATTCACTTGAAGCTTTAACTACAGCTTGTAGGCATGCAGTGCAAAGTGTTCTATATGTATATATAAATATATTTAGGAATATATTTATATATATACTGTTCCTGAACCCTTACTACTTAGTCCCTCACTTTAAGTCTTCTCAGCTAAGTCACCTTCACTATTTTAGTTGTATCCCCTCGTGCTTCAACTAAATCTGCAGTTACTTAATTAAATCTAAATTTAATCACATGTAAACTGCTTAAGGAGAGAAGAATTTTATAGATATAGGGAACTGTTAATAGCATTTTGTCTAAACTTTATGGAAGGACACACCCATAGAATGGTCTTGAACATGCACCCTAACATCCACAGTTAATGCATTAATCATAGGAGACACTTCACTAGCAAACCATGCCTGAAACAACAAGCTGTATGTTATATCGCTAGCTGAACCATTAAGCCTATAACTCCGGACTCTTCAGGGTGGTGCATTAGTCTCTTACTTCTACCCTCACTGTGAAAATGGCAACACTTCACAGAGGCTCAGCCTATCCTCCCAGATGGGCGACCTGAACACTGACTAGCCAGTGCGAGGAACACTGTCCCCCCCCACAGCACCTGAGGAAAATGCCACCGAACAAGGAGAGAAGGGGACCAATGACACCTGACCCAGAGTTACAGCTACCTTGGGCCGAACAAGGCTATCACCACCTTAGCCACCTTATGGGTCTCAACCAGAGGGTAAAACAACTTCACTTCACTGGTCACCAAACAAAATCCCGCAAGGAGCAGACACATGCTCAATGCCCCACAGATCGGCTAGAGATTGAGACACTGTTGCCATTGCGACAGCCCAGGTACAAAACACCACTCATCCTATGTACCCCATGGTATGTCCTACAGCAGTCCACCACAACATCCTCCCCCCACAACCTTCACACAGGTGCCAAATGGAGGCTGCATGTGGACAGCTGGACACACCTAGTTACAGGAGCTGCTAACACTAGCAAAGGACCTCCTTGAACAAACTCAAGTGAGAAATATTGAAAGGGACAAACTGCTGACTCCTTGCACAATGCAACACAGCATCAGACTCCTCCAAGGGAGGAGCATCCTGCAAAGCAGTCGACACCCCAGGAGCAGCCAGACAATGTTGGACCGAGCAACAGCTCACATGCCCAGCAACAAAACTCCTACCAACACAAATCAGGCAAACTCAAGTCAGTGACGCTACAAGACAGAAGTGACACTGTTAACATCAGATTTGTGGTGAAGTTCGAGCAGAACAGAGGGCTAACAAACACCTGCTGCCCTCCTACCACCTTCACTAGCGCAGCCTGAACTCTCTTCACACTACAAATCTCCCTAAAAATTCCCTGCGACCCCAGGAACCGCCTGCCCTCTCACAAGTGAGAGTCCAACCAGCTATTCCAAACCGCAGGCACTACAGACAGCCTACTAGATAACAGCACCTGAACCAACCACCTGACCTAGACCCACATCAGGATGACTGGTGACACGGCCCTGACAACTGCTGCACCCGCTCAAGGACCCGCACCTTGCTACAACTTACATCACCACGATGCCTGACGTTCTCTTCCAGCCATGAATGGCAGGTGCATGTCTGATCGCTCTACCCCTTTAACGTCGATCGCTGTTGTCTATTGGATGGACAACAACGTTCGACGGGGGGGGGATATGTAGCGTAGGGACCAATCAGACAATGGTTCATTAGATTTAACCAAATCAGTGGTTTATTCAGTTAACAAAGAAGCAGACTTCCCCTCACCTCAACCCAACAGTGGGTGACAAAGTCTCAACCAGGACGCTTCTAGCAACCACTGATAATGTCAGTTTACGACGTAAAACTATGCAGGAGAATCTGCAACTATGCAGGCAGACTGTTTTTCTTCACTCACCTCCCCCCATAGGAAAGACACAATGCTCATAGAAATGGACTCTTCCCTATTTCATTCACAGACAAACGTTTCTGTGAACGAAGACACATAGCCCATATATCAGTGTGTGTATATTACGACTGTCCATGTCCTTTGTCTTCCTTACTTTAAATTTCTTACTTTATAACCATTTTATGCTTGTGTCTTGATAGGATGCTAATGTAACCACATACAGTATATGCCATGTTTGGTCTCTTTTGACTCGTATGTAGATTTCCTGAAAGATGCTGTGTATTAGAGACTGATACCGGTGCAACATATTAACGTTCTAATAATCTTTAGTATTTCTGGTCTGAACCCCTATTGATTTAAATATGCAAACTGACATTTCTCTGAAACAAAGGGCCATAAAACGAAGACCCAGTTTCAAACCTCCCACTGAGAAAGCCAGCCTTCTCATTGGTCGGAACTACTTGGGAAGGTGTGACTCTGTCCAGACTTTAAAGGGGCTCACACCCCGTTCCGGCCCTCTCTTCTCTTCTCCTCTTCTTCTGAAAGATCTTCAGAGTTATCGTGGAGGTCCTCCACGGAAAGGCCGTGGGGCAAACCCGTGGCCCAGCCACATGCGGTTTCCCCCCAACATGAGGCCGGACTCTCTCTCTTTCTATCCTGGCATCTACACCTCAGCCCCTTGGTAACCATCCGATCAGCCGATCAATGGAACAACGAAGGCTCCATCTCCATTACATCATCAGGACTACCTTTGAGCTGGCATCTGGACCCTTGCGTAAGCACCACACAAAAGGAAACCATTATGCAAGTAACCATTTAACTATTAGATGCAATAAGGAAGCTGTGCCCCTTGTAGGTCAAGGAGATTCAGGTTTTCCTGATGATTTGGTTGTGCTGATGAAAAAGATGGCCAGTCTTCTCTCTCTCTCCTCCTCACTCTCTCTCTCTCCCTCTCTCTTGCTTTGTTTTATGTGTTGTCTGTTTAGTGTTCGTTTATTTGCTAGCTAGTGTTTATTTTCCCCTTTTACGTATTCAATAAACCCGCATTTTGTATTCACAAATGAATTTCTTACTGTGTTCCTTGCTCACAAACATCACGTCACTTAAACTGCTTTGATTTCGTTACAAAACTGATCCAGTCCTGTAACTTAGCCAATTACAGTGGGAAAGATTAATTTTCAAGGCTAGGAAGTTGATTTTTCTTAGAGTTAGAATAAAAGCGGCTAATACTCGTTGGACGAGGGCATTAGTTCGGTTTATTTTTGACTCGGCTGTTTCAGAGAAGTGTATAAAGTATGTGTAATTAATAACCATTAATTATACATAGTTTATTGTGCTTAAATTAAATAACTTTTGTTACAACGTCTACACACTAGACAAATGCAACCAAGGTGAATACATTTAAACTTTTAATCAAGTAATGAATTAATGCATAAGTTAATGAAACGTATATTTTATTTACTGACAATAACAGGAAACATGAATAAATTAGTAAAAGAATAAATAAAAGTAACCTTGACCATAAATGATGACACATTGAACAAAGCTTTATTCAAACATATTGTTTTGACAATCATATATTTACAGGCGGTGAACCCACATACTGCCATCTCAACACAACTGTGCCAATTCTGCAGCTGACCACCGTACCCACCTTCACCTGTCTTTTCCTGGGGTCCCTGTGATAAGAGCATCTTACATCTTATATGTCTGTCCATACAACATCAGTCAATGGAGCCTGAGCTTCAGAAATTTCATGACATTATTTGATCACGCCTTTGAAGCTTCTGAAACTCAGGCTCCACTGACTGATTAAACCAGCAGAACAAACTTGACCAAAATCACATCCTCTGTGTTTTCTGGTCTTTCTCTAGATGCTCTCACTGGCTCTGGGGTCACTGATGATGAAGAGGCCACGGCGACATCCGTTCCAGATGAGGCAACAAGGGCAGGTGGAGTGATGGAGGGTCTTATCCATGGCACTAGGCCATTTCCAGGATGCTGCTGCAGACATTTCAAAGATGCACAAATATAATACAAAAGCTGCCTTTTTAACAGCACAATGGCATTTGATCTCTGTATTACAAGTAACAAAAAAATCTTACTTTATATTTTGTTTCAGGTTTTCCTGTTTCCCCCACAAATGCTGCTGTCGCCTTTCCTTGCAGGTCCTGCTCCACCACAAAAGAAAGCAAAGGCACAGAAATCAAGAATCAGAAAAGTGTGGTGTTAGCTCTGTTTGAAATGATAACAATTCAAATAAACTACAGCTTAAGATTTGAAAGATGATGTCTGTAGTGTACTCCCTCAAAGCGTTTGATGGCAACATTTCTTCATCAGTCTCTCTTCACCGGATAATAATTCAGTTAAGGCAATACAAATACATAAATACAAATACACTTTAATCTTCAGAACTCACATTAAATGTTTTCTTTTTTATCTTTAACACAGCCCTCCTTAACGTTTGCTTTCTTAGCACAAGCTTTAGATTTGGTATTTCTTTAAACCTTAACCCATGTCATTCTATATTTTGCTTCTTCAGTTTGCTTTTAGCCTGATTTTCATTACCTTCTCATCTGTTGCTTCTATGTTTTCTATATGAACATTGCACATGATCTTCTTTTCCTGATCCTTCATTCTTGTTTGATCAGTTGTATCTTTTGCCTCCACATTAGACTCAGTTTCCACAATTAATTTGCTCTTCTTTTCTCAGTTTCTTTTCCAGTCCCTTTGCTTAAGTCTTTTCTCTCAAAACCATACGTTCCTTAATTCATTTCATGTTCAGTTTCAGTCACATTTTCTCTAACATTTTCTAACACAATATTTACAACTCCATTTTCTTACCGCGGTCAAGTGAGCCGTCATCTGTGAACACCCGGTCAAGCCAGCCGTCGCCCGAACTTTGATGCTCGTCTATTTCTTGATTTACGGTACGGATACATGAGCGGCCAAAAAGCTTAGAAACCACAGTATTTAAACGGTTATTCATCATATTTACCCATTAACAAGTCAAACATATTAAAACTACGTTTACAATAAATATAATTTTTAAATACAGTTATACTACATTAGATTTTTTTTAACAGAGAAAAAAGATAAATACAATTAAGATAAAACCGCCCAAAAGTAATACAATACCAATATACGCCGGTGTATGTTTTGCCGGTGGGTGCTCAACCCTGGGCGCACGAGTAACGTGCAGAACCACAATCAATATCAGGTAATATTTTTTTCTGAATAGGCTTTTATAATTTTGTAATTCATAATTCATAATTCATTTTATTTTCATTTTTATTTTAATATTAAGCAAAAACTGTCTGTACTGCATTTACCCCACCCATGGATATAAATTTAATTTTTGTTAAAAATTTAATAACATGAAAACTCTGGACATTCTTTATACTTGGTTTATAATTTTTGTCATTGTCACTAAAACTATGGTAACTTTTCTGAATACATTTAACTTTTGTTTAACAGAAAAAAATGCAGTCCTTACGAGAGTGGATTTCACCCATACCCTAATGCATTATAACACTGATGTCTGGTATGGGAACTGCAGTGCTGCTGACCGCAAGACCCTCCAGTGGACAGTGAACACAGCTGCAAAGATCATCTCTCCTCTCCATTCTGGACATTTTCCCTTACACGATGCTCCAGTAAAGCCGCCAGTATTATGAAAGACCACACCCATCCCTCCCAGAGTCTCTTCCAGCTCCAGCTCCTAACTAAAGACTTAACACATGTTTATTTGCCAATGCACCACAAATCATATTGCACTACTTGGTTCTCAACCTTTAATATTTTTTTTGCACAATACCATGCATAATCATTATGTAAAGTACTTATGTAGTCTCTCTTATGTTATGTGTATGTATAGTTGATTATTTATAGTATATGTATAGATTACGGCTTTCAGTAGGTTAGCTATGTATAGTTTTATAAGTTGTTCTTATGTCTGGTGTTGTATGTATATATTCATGTTTATTTATGTAGCACTGTGGTCCTGCGAGACACGACATTTCATTCCACTGTATGTCCACACGTAGCGGAATGAGAATAAAGCTCAACTTGACTTGACTTTTAATTTACGTTTTTTGAGAAAATTAAACTCAAAGTCTGGTAAAATATATTATAATACTGATCATTTCATGCTTTTTCTACAGGCATTAATAAAATTCATTGAGAGTTGACAAGAAATTTTCAATGTATTCTTCTTTGTGATGACCATGACTCTGTCCATGCCAACATTGACAGGGTTTTAATGTTCATTTTCTGAGAAAATTCATCTCAAAATCTGGTAAAATACATTATAACTGATCATTTCATGCTTTTTCTACAGGCATTAATAAAATTCCTTATAAGTAGACAAGAAATTTTCAACAGATTCTTCAGGATGAAAGTAAGAGTTCCTGCAAAATCTGTCAAAATTGTAGCAAAAAAAAATAAAAATACAAAACAGAAAATAAGCATGTATAAGAGTTTATATATAGTCAAAGTGTGCATCAAAGTTTAATTGTGTTAACGTGTGTGTGTGTGTGTGTGTGTGTGTGAGAGAGAGAGAGAGGTTAAAATTTGCACAAGCAGCAATCCCATGCCGTTTTTTTTTGCAAATTCTAGCTGTGTTATCTCCATCTGGAGGCACACTACATGGAACCACCGATTACAGCTGTCACACTGAATCTGTGAATGTTATATTGCTACCATCATAGTCACAGGTTTTCCTTTTTTTCTGGCAGCAGCCCCAAGTTGATTAAATTATTTTTTCAATCAATCAACAAGTGCAAAATGAACAAAATGAAAAACAACACCTTACCCAGTCAGTCATGGAAGGCCCTGGCTGCTGAACACATAGAGCAATTGATCTCTACATCAAACACTGATGGGAAATGGAAATACAATTTTTAGATTGACCATTTAAAAATGGCAGTACGAATGCATACGTAAAAACTGCCACACACCTGATGAGTATTGTCAGTGCCAAAGCTCTACGTTCCAGTGCCATCTCTTTTTTTTGTGGTGCCAAATTCCATGTTGGGGAGAATTGGAAAAGCCTCCATGACTGCCTTTGCCATCTAAAAACATATGTGAAGTACAGCAGATAAATGTTGACTAGTAATTTAATACTGTAAATGGCAATGACTTCTCCAAATATAGGTATAGCATGCACAATATGCACAAATACTAACTTCAAATACAAATGCTGAACTGATTCAGATCATTGATATTTAGTGAAATAGTTGTATTCTGACAATCTTATTGTACCATGATGACAATCACACCACAACTACTTCCATCTTGCTGGACCGGATGCTCCATAACAGCTCCTCTGAACTTAATATTAGCGCAGTCTCTTTTTCGGTGGCGGATGGTCCTCTTTTGAAAGTAATCGCTGTGACAATGAAATGTTAACTTCCTTTATGTATTTAATATACAACTACCCAAATCTAAAATGTATACATTTGAGAAAAACACCACTATTTGACCATATTACACTTGCACAGACCCCAATTTGGGTTTATTTTTTACCATAGCTTAATGAAGTTCATCTGTCTATAGCCACAGTCCTTTGTTAATAGTTACATAGACATAAATAGATAGAATGGAATGGAAATGGTTAGGTTTAATAGCTGATATTGCATAGGTACCTGAATTTATTGGCAGCAAGGTCTGATTCTTCCTGCTCTGCAGAGTTTTTTGATGGATCAATGGAGTATACACAGCTTTCTGTTGCATTATTGTGCTATAACCACAAAAAATGCATTATGCCACAACAGAACAAAAGGGAATGTACATAAATATAAATTGTAACATGGAAACTGTAGAAAACTTTTTCTTGTTTAAACCAAAGATCCAGAAGTCTCTTGGGTATCTTTCACAGAGGTCTTTATTGAGATGCACTGCGCGTTGCTGCAGTCATCAAGAAGTCTGAATTAGGCAGTGGTACAAAGTAACTTATACCTTTCAAGGGGGAGGGATTACATATAGGTGGAGACAAATCTAAACAAAGCTTGCAAATGTAGTACAGGACTCTGCCCGTTACCAGAATGTTCCCATCCCTGATCTCATCAGCATAACAGTGTCCTTCAAATGCATAGGTGCTAATCCAATCATCGTATCTACTCAAAGACTGGGGCAGAGGCACCAAAAGCCCTTACAAACAAAAGGTGTGAGTCTCAGTAGTCTGGCTCATTTGATTTACAATAAGAGAACATGAACATCTTGCTACAAACATTGCTTAAGAGAATCATTTGTCTGCATATTTACCTTAAATGCTTAATACAATGTACTTCAGCTTAGTTTTCCATATGATGTTACATCAGAACATAGGATCAGCATATCTTAAACAGATTCTTAAATTTGTAATCCTACAATCCCCCATTTGAGACACATAACACAAATTTAAACCTTCATAAGTCCATTCTATGGCATATGTTTGTTAACATAAGCCCCATCTTCCATTCATGTAACTTGAAGAAGTTACAGGCAAATATAACTTATTCTGTGTTTTATCCTAGATTTACTTAGGTGTAAAAGTTATTTTCAGAACCATTCGTGTTGGCACATATACAACAAGGTATGTTAACATGTTGTAAAATCTACATGATAACACAGAAAAATCATGTAGCATAAGTGTGAAGTCCTGAAGTCCATGGCGCTTGAATAGCTGTAAAGTCTGTTCTGTGAAGTCTTCTGTAGTCCACTTCTCACGTAGATTCACTCAGATGATTCTTGTTCCTCATGAAGCTTGTTCGTGGATTTCTGAAGTGATGCTTTTCACCAGGGTCCAGGTTATGTGGCATATACACATACCTGCACACAAGAAAACAAAGCACCAGCAGACCAGCAGTATTCATGCATAGACATTTTTAGACTTCTCTTGATCGTATAGTGGCTTTAAGTCTAATGATCGTATAGTGTTTTTTTAGACTTCAATTGATCGTATAGTGGTTTTAAGTCTAGTGATCGTACAGTGCTTTTCTCAACCTAGTTTAAAGTAATTTGACACCTATAGAGAAGTGGGGTGGGGACAAAACTATTGAAGGGGAATATGAGGAAAATCTTCGCACAAAAAGGTTGGCCCCCAAGGCCTGTTGCACTTCGGTTCTTCCTTTGGGTTCCCCAACTGATCTGTGCGTCCTGGTCTGTCCCTATACTTAGTGTACACACTGTATATTCTGTATAGACAAAAGTTTCTTATGCAGGAATTTCCAAAATTTCCCAAATTATTGCAATTGTTACATTTTTATCCTCCAATGAAACATCAGTCCTATTAGACATCATAACAGAGGATGAGTATCTGAATGAAATATTCTGTAGTTTAAAAATTTACGGCTGTGAGTCTACATAATCAGTGTCCCCAAGTTTAAGAAGTGTTCAACCTCCTTTTGTTCTGTTTACAAAGAACTCTTTCATCTTTGTGTTAGATTAGGGGGGTGATTAAGAACTCACAGCCTTAACAGTTAACACCTCTGTAAATTGCCCCAAGAGTGTGTCGTAGCGGGGAGAGTATGTTTCAGTGTTTCTAAGAGACTGCGTAGAAGCTGATTTAAATTGTTAATTTCTCTTACATATTTTTTGTTTTTCCTACACTCTTTCATCCTGTGTCCAGGTTTACCACAGTAATGACAATTACCCTCTCTCTTAGGACATTGACGTTTCTGTCGGTTCTCTGTTTTTACATTAAAGGATGCTGCTGCAATTTTTACTCTGGCTTTAACATCAGAGTCTCTTTCCCAAGTAGCTAACCTGTCCAAGTTGTCTTGCAGGTTTCTGTTTGACCATGTGAGGTCTAAGAAAGGCAATGCATTTCTATATTCTGTTAAAAGTCCATCAAACCAAGTTCGAACTAGTGGACCTTTGTGATCCAGCACTTTCTCTGGCGTGTCAACTATACCACTGTATGCTGGAGCTGACTGGCAAAACCTTTCAGTGTACTCACTTAGAGCTTCATCCTTCTTCTGTACACAACTAGTGACTTTTGACCAATCCACTTTTGGTCCAACAATTTTCTTTAGCTCTCTCAGAACTCCTTCTCTTAATTCATCTGTACTAGCATTTTTAAATGCAGACTTATTTACTGCATTTTCAAAATCACTGAATTCAGACTGTCAAGATTTGGGATATTATCTGGGTGACTTCAGTTAGAGACATATCATAGAGGCGTATCTTTCTAGACAACTCTCTCCTAAACTCAGAAAAATTTCCATGTATAGATGGCAATTTCTCAGCAAGTCTTTCTATGTCTTCAGGGCTTAAAGTATTGACCACTTGGTCTGCAGTGTGGGGGTTTCTGTGGGAACAGTGCTAACTCCCTCTGCCCTAGTCTGAGCCTTTTGTCTTGCTCCACACACCTCAACTGCATTTACATTTTTATCTGTTAATCCAGTATTGCCATTGTCCTCTTGTCTACACAAAGACTGTAAGTCAAGATAGCTTTCATCTGACTGTGGTTCTTTTGAATCACATTTGGTGGTGGCCTGCTCACGGCCCACCTTTTTAATGAGACTGGTCACTCGAGTTTGCAACTGTCTGATCTGTTCTTTTAACTTAGCAATGCACTGATCTTGCTCTTGCGCTATCACTAAACTGAACTCTCGGTGGCAGCAGATAATACCTTTTAGGTTTTTCTTTCTGATACATGCCCCAAGTACTTTTTTGCATTCTTCAATTGACCATACTTTTTCTGGATCAATGCCAAATTTCTTTGTCAAATCCAATCTTACTGACTCTATCACTGTCACTACTAAGTCCATTTGTTCTCCTAACAATGATTTGAACTCATTGTCTGCCAAAAAAAAGGGGTAGCTAACCCACCTTTCTCAGTTGTTGGAATTAGCTTAGTATTTTTTCTCAACATTTTGTAATGTCTTTCTGACACAAACAGGAAATGTTAAGTCTTCTCTGTCTGAACAAATATTAGTATGTGATGCTAAACTGCCTGACACATCTCTAAAACTATTTTTAGAGGATAACTTTAACCTTTTAGAAGTTAACCAAACCCTACAGCTGTTTGTTAACTCTTCTCTTCTCAGAGGATAGCACTTTTTACTGGTCCATAGTGGTTCTTTGGATAGAGTAACACTCACCAAATTGTTGAGCTGAAAAAAAAGTTCTAGAATTCAGTCTGGAATGAAGTTTCAATCTGGTTTCAAGTGAAGAACTCTGTCCGGGTCACGGCACCAAAACTGTAGAAAACTTTTTCTTGTTTAAACCAAAGATCCAGGAGACTCTTGGGTATCTTTCGCAGAGGTCTTTATTGAGACGCACTGCGCATTGCTGCAGTCATCAAGAAGCCTGAATTAGGCAGTGGTACAAAGTAACTTATACCTTTCAAAGGGGAGGGATTACATATAGGTGGAGACAAATCTAAACAAAGCATGCAAATGTAGTACAGGACTCAGCCCGTTACCAGAATGTTCCCATCCCTGATCTCATCAGCATAACAGTGTCCTTCAAATGCATAGGTGCTAATCCAATCATCATATCTACTCAAAGACAGGAACATCTTGCTACAAACATTGCTTAAGTGAATCATTTGTCTGCATATTTACCTTAAATGCTAAATACAATGTACTTCAGCTTAGTTTTCGATATGATGTTACATCAGAACATAGGATCAGCATATCTTAAACAGATTCTTAAATTTGTAATCCTACAAAACTAACGAAAAACTTCCAGTGCATATTTTCTATATCAACAAAAGACACAATGGCCTTGTAGTCATCAAAGTTAACCTGTAACACAAAAAGGATTGTCAGAATATGATAAACACAAAAGACATTTAATGAACATTTATCATTTACATAATTGTTGGTTTTGCTTCATCTTGGTGTGCGTTATCAAACTCTTCACCCTTTGTAGAAACAAAATCTTACCTTTGATAAACTCTGCTGCCTAACTGCTTTTCTGTCCCCAGAAAGGATCACACTAGCTGTATAATGGTTCATTATGTAGATGTCTTTTTCCAAATGAAGATGATTCACAGTGTGATGCAAGAGGCACTCGATGACCTAACATCACATTTAATATTCAGACAGAGAGCATATCAGAAATCATTACATTAACAACCACACCCAAACCATAACCCAGTCACTACATTTAATTACAATACATTTATATGTAGTCATTTTGCAGATGCTTTTATCCAAATCGACCTACAAATGAGGACAAAGAAAGCAAACAAAATCAACAAAAGATCAATAAGTGCAATGAGTCTCAGATAGCTTAACACAATACACATAGCAAGGTGTTTTTTTTTCATTTTAATTTTAGAATAAATAAAAAGAAAACAGATAGAAAAGAAAAAATGAATAGAGCAAGCTGGTGTTAGAGATTTTTTTCCAGGCAGCTGGATGTGGCAGAGCACGAGCCAGGATGCAAGTCCCTCATGCTCAAGCCCCTCCTTCAAGGATGACAAGCCAAAGTCTTTTTATCACTTATAAAGGTGCACAGACAAATTTATTATGTATTGGCTTATTTACTGGCATTTGCATGAACACTTGGATTCCACTTTCTGGAAATGTGGATGCATTTAAAAACACATTTGTTCAAATCTTTCATAACTGAAATGATTGTTATGAGGGCAGCATACTTTGCAATGACTAAATGATCATGCTAGTATCATTTGGCCTACATACCTCACCGGTGAGCCAGTTGTGGTGTCTAAGTGATAGGAGCTCACTGTGGTGGATAATGTAACTGTTCCCTCTTATTTGAGAGGGGACCACAGAAACAACCACTTCGGTGTCATTTTTCCCCCATAATTCAGTTAGCTGAGGGTCAAGAAAACACATTGCTGTAGACATACAAAAGTACTTGACATAATTATATAGACATAGTTAAAGAGATACTCCACCCCAAAATTAAAATTGTCATTAATCACTTACCCCCATGTCGTTCCAAACCCATAAAATCTTCAACCGTCTTCGGAACACAATTTAGGATATTTTGGATGAAAACCGGTAGCTTTTTGACTCTCCTATTCATTAATGCACGGGCTTACCTGGGGGCTCCTCAGGGCCCCGGGCTGGGGGGGCTGGGGGGGGGGGGGGGGGGGGGGGGGGGGGGTTGTAAAGGCATTTTATAATGAGTTGACAGTTCCTTTCAAATTACGCGTTATCGGTGTGCTTTGAATGCAGGTGCGGTCGTTGCAAATCCTGCGATAGAAGTGTTAGCCAGTCAGAAAAGAGAAAAACTGTCAAAAATTCCAAAGCTCACTGCATATTAACGATTTATGATTCTGCATAAATGTAATTAAATAGTCGTATCTAGTGGTGTAGTGGTGCGTGGAAGAAGTGGGTATATGCCCCAAAAACATGCTGAAAAATATCTTCCTGACATTTGGGCGTGACTCTCCGCAATCTATGATTTAATCAGTCGGGGTTTCTCTGTATTGGAGCTGTTTTGAACTTACTATTTGAATGCATTCGTTTACTGGAAGTTTACAGGGGTTCACCGGTTTAAGAAATTTCTGCTGAAAACCTGCTTCTTTCAGGCATCGTCTGACTTGGGTGGAGGAACGGAGCGGTTGCGGGCGCATCAGACACAATCATCAAACATATTTCATAGGAATTCATATAATATACCTCAATCAACGAAAGAAAACAGAGAATTACTCACTACTCATGACTGAATAACCTTTGTAGCTTTATTAAATTCAATTAATACACTAAATATTATGCAATGATTATACTTATATTTGATTAGCCTATTTAAGTTATTATTCTTATTTAATGCTTCTTAGATTAGAAGCTCTGCTAATAATTTTTGTTTATGTCTATTTTGTATTTGCTCGCCTTTTTTATTTGCATGTTTGTGTTTATTTTTAATGACAAAAATAGCTTTGTTTTGGATATTCATTTACTAGGTAATTAGTTGGAGGAAAAGATGGATTATGATGCATCATCATAATCAAGTCACGAGGCAACTCAAGGTTCACATGTGATTTAGCATAAGGGCTCAACAGTGTTTACATTTTTACTTTACACACACAAACACACACACACACACACACACACACAAAAAGTATGAATTTTACAATTCCGAATGAGAACACAGTCAGTAAAAACAAATGAACAAATTGTAAGCAATAGCTCAAATTTATAACTTTTAAATAGCTTTAGGTTATTGAGTTTGTAGAGTTTCATGTACAGAAACTGAATAATCAAATGTAAAATAACATTGCATAGCCTCTTATTTTTCTGTTCAAGAAAAGCTATCTACTATTGTCAAGGTAAATCAATAATTTAGATCCACAAAAAGATCCACAAACAGAAAGACATATTTGACTATGTGCATGTGTGATGTGTGTAGTTCATGTAGTGAAATTTGTGTAGGGTGAATTGCCCTAAAGTGGGACACTGCCTAATGTGGGACACATGGTGCATGAGTAAACATGAATGCCAGTGAAACTATGAGTTAACAAAGCTGTGGTGTGTTTTAACATTGTATTGGGTGTGCATGTAATGTTTTCGCAATATATTACAGACATCTGAAATGCAAAAACTGTCCCACATTTGGGAAATTCACGTATGAAAGGCGTTGTCAAAATAGTCCATCTGCCATCAGTGGTTCAAATAAAATTTCACGAAGCTACGAGAATACTTTTTTGTACGCAAAGAAAAATTCGTCTCCTCAGTGTCACCATAGCACCATCTTGGAAAGCGTCCGTCCACTGGCCGTAAACTTCACAGTTCTGTGCCAGCCACAACACACGGATGCGCTGTTTTCATTTGAATCAAAGCGTAAATACAAGTAGAAAACGTATCCGCTTGTCGCAGCTGACAGAAAGCACAGTAGGCTGTTTACGGCCAGTGGACGCTTTCCAAAATGGCGCTACGGTGACACAGAGGAGACGAATTGTTGAATAAAGTCGTTATTTTTGTTTTCGTCACCTACAAAAAGTATTCCCTTAGCTTCTTGAAATTTTATTTGAATCACTGATGGCAGATGGACTATTTTGACAACGTCCTTCATATGCTTCTGGACCTTGACAGTGTAACTTCCATGGCAGTCAATGGGACAGTCAAAAAGCTGCCGTTTTCATCCAAAATATCTTAAATTGTGTTCCGAAGATTATCGAAGCTCTTACGGGTTTGGAACGACATGGGTGTAAGTGATTCATGACAAATTTTTCATTCTGGGGTGGAGTATTAATTAATGTGCTGTGATATGTTGGATTTACTGTCGGAAACAATTCTGGGGGGGGGGGGATATTAAAAGTAATGATTAAGTAAGGGATAATCAACGGCTTGCCATGCATTAAAAGATTTTAAGTGAAAATTTTAAATTTTAGTGAAAAAGAGAAAAAGAAGAGAAGAGAAAAAGAGTTTATTCCATGGAATGTCTGGATACTGGATTCTGATTGGCTGGCAGGTATGCATTAAAATCATTTAATGCACAGGTAGTTCCAAGTCAGTTTAATCACCGTTCTATATTAATGCGCTGCTTTAATTGATGCACACAAACGCACACTGAGAGAGAGAGAGAGATCGCATTGCGCTGCGCACATAACAATTGTCATCTCTCCTTTTCTCCCTCTCTCTCTTTGTCTTTCTCTTGATCAATCGATAATTAATTGAAATAAATGCTGTAATTCGTTCAAATAAATGTGATGTATCATTATTTCATCTCTGTGTCTGATTTGAATCGGGCAGAATGATAGAGCTGATGAGCTGTAACTGACGAAAATAACGGTCATTTTTACCCAGTCAGTCAAATCTTGCGCTGCAAAGAGCAATACTACTTTTAACTTGTCTATAAATTTGCAAATAACCATGGAATAAGCGGGATAATCAACGGTTTGCCGTGCATTAAAGGGTTTTAATTAATTTTAGGAAATTAGGAAATACAAATATTTAAGATAACCCTTACAAAAATTAACCATGGTTTTATTATATCTTGGTCTGTATCGACCAAGATGGCGGCGTGTGCACAACGCGAGGCTCAGCGTCTCTCCAGTTTTTACAGTTTTGCGGTATTTCTCCTGCTCATATCGGGTCTGTTCGTGCAGAACAGTTGTGCATTAACATCGTACACCCGACAGGAGCTTTTGGATATAAGTTTGCACATTTCCGACAGTTTTATCAGCAATCTTCGTCTCGCCCCTGAGATCGCCAAAACAACCGAGGCTCCGCACCCTACCCGGCCGGGCGGAAGTGCTCGGCGGCGGCGTCGAGACCGTAAACAAAGGAGGGGGAAGCATGGAGGACTGAGAGCTAAGCTAAAGCTAACACCACACCAGCTCTCTCTCCCCAGCATTTTCCTCGCCAATGTGAGGTCTATGGTGAACAAAATGGACGAGATTCGACTCCGCCTTAGCCACAGCAAGAGGCTTTTGAACTGCAATGTCATGATTTTCACCGAAACATGGCTAAACAGCGGCATACCGGATAACGCTATTGACATAGCTGGACACCAAACATTCCGAGCAGATAGATCGGCTGATAACACCGGTAAGACCAGAGGCGGAGGATTGTGCATTTATGTTAACAAAGCTTGGTGCACGAACTCTGTTAGTGTTGTCAAACACTGCTCAGCTAACCTAGAGTTTCTCATGGTTAAGTGCAGACCGTTTTATCTGCCGCGGGAGTTTACATCAGTCATTATAACCGCTGCTTACATTCCTCCCGACGCTGATGCCAAGCTCGCAATGAACGAACTTCATGCAGCCATCAGTAAACAACAGACTGTTCACCCGGAGGCTGCATTTATTGTTGCGGGGGATTTTAATCACTCCAACTTAAAGACAGTGCTCCCAAAATTTCATCAGAACGTTTCCTGTCACACCAGAGACAAGAAAACTTTGGACCATGTCTATACAAACATGGCTGAAGCCTACACTGTGACCCCCCTCCCCCACCTGGGACAATCAGATCACCTTTCTTTGTTCCTCATCCCCAAATATTCACCCCTCATCAACCGTGTGAAGCCATCAGTGAAGACCATCAAAGTGTGGCCAGCGGGGGCAGACCTCACACTCCAGGACAGGTTTCAAAATACTGACTGGAGTATGTTTGCTTCTCAGGCCACATGTGGCTTTCACACGGACATAAACAGCTACACCTCCTCTGTTCTGGATTACATTAACACCACCGCAGACAGTGTTACAACTCAGAAGCAGATCACCACATACCCAAATCAGAAGCCATGGATGAACAAGGAGGTGCGCCTCCTGCTGAGGGCATGCAACACAGCCTTCAGATCAGGAGATACACAGGCCTACAGCACATCCAGGGCAGATCTGAAGAGGGGCATCAAAAAGGCCAAGCACTGCTACAAGCTAAAGATAGAGGATCACTTTTCCAACTCTGACCCTCGACGCATGTGGCAGGGCATCCAGGCCATCAGTGACTACAAACCCAGCCATTCCACCCTGACAGACACAAATGCCTCTTTCCTGAACGAGCTCAATGACTTTTATGCTCGCTTTGAGAGAGACAATAGAGGATCTGCCACCAAGCTTACATCTACAAATAATCACCAGTCCATCACACTGACCTCCACAGATGTGTATACTGCACTGAGCCGGATCAACACGCGCAAGGCTGCTGGACCAGATGGCATCCCTGGACGCGTACTTAGGGCATGTGTGGAGTAGCTCGCTGGGGTTTTTACAGACATTTTTAACAAGCAGCTGTGCCAACTTGCTTTAAATCCACCTCCATTGTGCCAGTGCCAAAACACTCTAAACCATCATGCCTTAATGACTACCGCCCTGTAGCACTCACACCCATTATCATGAAGTGCTTTCCTCTACTCCCTCTTCACCCACGACTGCAGAGCCTTGAATCGATCAAACACCATCATCAAGTTTGCAGACGATACTACGGTGATCAGTCTCATCAGCAACAACGATGAGACTGCCTACAGGGAGGAGGTCCAGCACTTGGCTACATGGTGCACAGAAAATAACCTGCTCCTTAACACCACCAAAACTAAGGAGCTGATTATAGACTTCAGGAAGGAGAGAGGAAGCACACATGATCCCATCCACATTAACGGGATGGCTGTTGAGCGTGTCTTCTGCTTCAAGTTCCTGGGGACCCACATCTCAGAAGACCTGTCCTGGACCACCAACACCTCCAGCCTGGTTAAGAAGGCCCACCAACGGCTCTTCTTCTTGAGGACACTGAAGAAAAATCAGATGTCCCCAGCCATCCTGGTGAACTTTTACCGCTGCACAATAGAGAGCATACTAACCAACTGTGTCACAGTCTGGTATGGAAGCTGCTCTGTTGCGGAGCAAAAAGCACTGCAGCGGGTGGTGAAAACTGCCCAACGCATCACTGGGACTACACTCCCTGCCATCAAAGACTTGCAGAGGAAAAACTGCCTGCGTCGTGCACGCAGTATTCTTAAGGACTCCTCTCACCCCGCCCACAGACTGTTTTCTCTCCTGCCTTCCGGCAGGCGCTTCAGGAGCCTCCGGACTAGAACCAGCAGACTGAGGAACAGCTTCTTTCCTAGAGCTGTCTCCTTACTGAACTCTGCCCCTCACTGATTCCACTGCACCTCCTTCACTTCCCTCATCCTCCTCATACCTCTTTAATCAACCATAACCTTTGTATTTGCACTATTAACTTGTATTTGCACTACATGATCACTCATATGCACTAAGGGACTTTAAAACCACCTAAGGGACTATTCTAATGCTCATTTGCACTACCTGTCTGTCTTCACTCTCAATCATTGTATAATTGCAGCATATATATTATACTGCAACTCACTACTCAATCCACTGCACTGATACCTCGGATGAACATCTGATCAAAATTTCACCTGCAGTATTTAATATTCTATTCAGTATTTAATATACACTGCACTTCATTGCACATTTTACTACATTGTAAATATCCCATTTGTAAATATCCCATCTGTAATTCCTGCCTATAGTACATAACCATCTGTATATTATGTTCATAGTATGTATCCATCTGTAATTATTACCATAGAACGCTTTATCTACATTTAAATTATTTAACTTATATCCTGAACTTTACTTCTTATTGCACTTCTGGTTAGACCTAAACTGCATTTCGTTGCATTGTACTTGTACATGTGTAATGACAATAAAGTTGAATCTAATCTAATCTAATCTAATTATAGAAAAAGTGTAGTTTCAATGTTTTTTATTGTCACATTGATTACCATTTGTATAACCATATTTGGGGGGGTGCGTATTTGTGTATTTCAGCGTCATTTAAAGCATCTTTTAATTATTACCTTTAATGACAGGTCCAGCACTAAAGGTGAAACATAAACTCCCCTGCGCTTCCAACTTTTCTTCCAGACTTCCATTTACACTTGAAAAGACTTAAAAAGATGCGTTGTCAGACATAATTAAAAACTGTACTCAAACCAAGCGCATAGTTTGTGATCAGGTTAAAGTAGCTATCAAAAAACTATTCCATACTTTCTTCCTGCATCTTTCCACATCTGCATACTCAAGTAGCAGCACATCATGCATCTTTTGATAAATTTGCACAAAGTCATCGAGTCTCTTCAGCCTTTTTCGTTGGAACCTAATTTTCTTTAGGTCCCACTGGCTTTTTTCCATGACCCCCTGTGTGTGGTTATCTTGAGTGAAGTTCTTAAAAAAATAATGTACATCTCTTATCTGTTGACATTCTAAGAACTACTAATATGATTTTAAAAGGAAAATTTTTCAGATGCTTCTTGCAACAATTTACCTGTTTCTTTGACTGCCTGACTTATAGAACTTACTCAAGTTCTGGTACACTAGACTTGTTCCATGACGTACTAGATCTCCTAAAAGCATTGAAAGTAAACAAATACTATTGACATACGGATTAATAACTATGTGTATTAAAACAATGAAACGTATTAACATGAGTTAAACCTACCTAGCATCATACCAGACCACAGGGTGGCATATGGGAGGAAGTATTTGGTTAAACCAGAAATTAATTCTGGTGCATAATAAATGTTGGATGGGCCATCAAGATCAAGTACTGCATTATTGATTGTTGCCTGGAAATGAGTCATGAGGGGTGTGGTTCCAACATCATGCTGAAAAGCAATATTCAGAATTTCACAAATTTCAAATGCTAAATGTGTTCTTGCTTTATTCTGTTTAACAGTAATGTTGCTCATCTATACATGTCTGACCTGAATTAAGATGCATGATATGTCCTTGACAGGTGTTCATTTACTCATAACTCAACAGAAACTTTAACATGTCTACTCAGCATATATAACATTTAGCACTCAGAGGGTTAAGCAGGTCTGGTTGGTTTTTATTACACAGTATACAGTATGCATTATAACTATATGCATATTGAGGCCATATGCTGAGAGAAAAAAAAAGGTCTTTTAATATTAACATTGATTTTAATACCTTGTAGTCTTCAGCAATGACGTCTTTCTCATCAAGTTCCAAGCTCCCTCTTTGCTGCATGAGCAGTCGCAAATTGTTGTAGTGTTTTGTAACATTTGTTCCACTGCAAGGACTGCCAAAATGAACCACAGAACTACAAACCACTTCTTTCATTTCTTTAAGCGTTGAGCAGCACGCAAGGAGCCCAAATACGTGCATAGCTAGTTTGTAGTGTTTTGGAATCCTACAAAGAATGCAATCAAGAACAACACTATTATCTTTGTACATTCAATTTAAAATGGTATATACAAGTAAATAATACTCCAGAAATATTTACTGTTTTTGGCATAGGTCCTTGGCATTCTTCATGATGTGGATTAAACATTGATGAAGAATGGGGAGGTCAAACGTATCTGTAGGATGTTGCCCTGTGATCAGCAGGAAGTATTTCTGCAGTAAATCCTCCAGACCTGTTCTGCAGAATGTGATGGAAATGGAGTGCATAAGCACAAGGGAGCCATCACAAATTATCATGACTGGCCTTTTGCTTGCCCCACTTCCATACATTCTGAGAAGGTCTGTTTGGAAAGACTGCAGAAAGTATGTGACCGATGCTGTTGTGTGGTCACATGTAACGTATGTTGCAACAGGGAGAGGTGAAGCACCCTTTGATGGATTCCTTACCACCAACTCATACACATAGTATGGTGGACTTTGTGATTTTTTTTTTTATTATACTCCCTGTTGCATCCAGATACACTATATCCTCCTTGGACCTCTTGAAAAAGACAGAGAGTGTCTTCCTCGACCACAGCATTATTCCCGAGTGCATCAAAACCCTCTGCAGAACATCACTGTCTGAGCCAGGTTGCTCATCAATGATTTTCTTTAGGCTTGTCAGTTCATCTGAATGAGGCCATTTTCTTTTTTGCTCACTCCATGCGATGTTTTTTAGCACACCTTTGGATGGAGCATTGTCCCTGCAACCGGAATCGATGACCATTTGAGGAAGCTTGTGCATAGACTCCAAATATAAACTTCTAGAGAGTTTCGTTTGTAGGAGTTCTGCAGTGAACTGACGGGCATATGCACGCACTGGCCTTCTCTTGAGCTCATGTGTGTTATGACACACATCTCCTCCAGAGAAAAGCACTGTCGCCTTTAGGGTGGATTCATCACCAACTTTAACATGTGCACTCACTGGACAATGTGTAAATCGACAGTAGCCTACACATGTAAAAACTGGTCCTGGTTTCTGGGAGAGCAGGGTTTTCACACCGTGCCGCTTAAACCCAAAGCTACAGTATGGATGGATGGACCTGATGCCCTTGGCAATAATGTTGGTCCATTGAAGACCCTGAAAAAGTCGGCCATGCTGATGTTGTCTTAGTGCCTGCCATTCTTTTTGATTGATAAAAAAGAAGCAGGGCTGAGCTGGCAAAGCACATGTGAAGTATTTCTCTTCCTCACTGCTGTGTGTTGAGGATACATTTTGAGAAAATTCCTTCTCCCAGGCCTGTAAAAGAGAAAGAGAAATGTAATTAAATTAATTAATGAAAAAGTTTACATACACATTTCTGATACATCCAGACAACTTGCATAGGACAGAAAAAAAACTTGGAAAATTGTAATGTTATATTCACCACATTACAATTATTCATGACAGTGAATTTCATGCCAAATATTGTCTTTATTACATGTGTCATATTAGGATTTTACAGTTTTTCTCCATTGGTTTGGCTCATTTCTTGAAACAGAAATTACGTTCTCAAAACAACATGGACAAACCTCCAAACCACTTGGCAATTGTTCACAACAGAAGTGAATTTCTCATTCATTTCATCAAATTGCAAATGTCTAAGTACATCTTTGCAAATGATTAAGTACAGATAGCCTACAGTTAGCACAATTTCCAAGTGAATAGATCTTGTTGATCTAAACTGATTGTTAATTCTCAGTCTAATTGTTGTTCTCTCCAAAATGTATCAGCGTCATTTCATTGTATAAGTCATTACATTGTATAAGTCATTACATGCACAATAGTCTGTTCAATTGTCAAAATTAGGCAAGACCATAATACCATGAATACCATACAGTAGGTGAATCCTTGGAACATTTGATTACAATTTACAGTTTTTCTCCATTGGTTTGGCTCATTTCTTGAAACAGAAATTACATTCTCAAAATGACATGGACAAACCTCGAAACCTCTTTGCAAATGTTCACAACATAATGGCATTTCTCATTCATGTTATCAAATGGCAAATGCCTCAGTACATGTCTCAATTGTCTCAGCGCATCTTGGCAAATGATTAAGTACAAGTAGCCTACAGTTATACACTTAACCCACATTTAGCACGTTTTCCAAATGAATAGATCTTGTAGATCTAAACTGATTAGTTGATTCTCAGTCTTATGATCATTCTCTCCAAAACATGTCAGCATGATTTCATTGTATAAGTACTCGCATGCTCTACTGTCTGTTCAATTGTCAAAATTGGTCAAGAACATAATACCATGAATACCATATATGAATTTCTTTGAATATTTGATAAATTGATGACAGTCATTGACAGTCAGGTAAAACTAGACTAACGAAGGGGGAGTGTCACACACAGGTGTTTTTCATGATCGTGTGCTGCCAAACACAGATATATAGACATATATAGAGCTTGACCAGCGACAGTCCGATCTCTGAACATGGATAGACAAGGCCAAGCAAACGGACAAGGGGAAGTTCTTCCTCAAGGAAGAGGAGGAAGAAGAAGAAGAAGAGGAGGACTGAGAATGCGTGGTGGAGGAATAGGGGGAAGAGGCCGAGGAGCGGGAAGACACTGTGCTGTCCCGAATGAAATTCGGGCCACAATTATAGACCATGTCATAAACCATGGCCTCACAATGGCAGAGGCAGGTCGTCGAGTGCAGCCTAATGTGCCTCGCTCTACAGTCTCCTCCATCATTCAAAATTTCCGCAGGGAAAACAGGTATGTACTCTATGTAATCTATGATGGAATTATATGTTGTATAGGATAGGGCACTGTGCGTGAGGCCAAAAATCCTTAACTTACTGTAGAGATTTTGTGTGCATCTGCCTACAGTAGTAGGTCTATACTAGCAGGTAAAGAGGACTAGTGGAATGTTTTGATACTAAATATGACGAGAAATATATTGAACAAATTACTGTAAACAATGGAATTACATTATTTATACAGTTTAGAGTAGTATTCCAGTCACTGTGCAATGTTGCATTAGGATTGTGGTGAAGTTACTGTGAGTAAACACACTGGTAACTTACTGTATTCTGTTTTTTGTGTAGGCTTGGACGACAACCTCGCGTGGGTGGCAGAGGAAAACTGCTCAATGAACAACAGGAAAGAGAGATTTGTAACATGGTGATGGCAAATAATGCCATCACATTGAGACAGATCCGTGATGCCATCCTTCAGGACAATCATATATTCCAGAATATAAACACAATAAGCATCTCCACAATAGACCGGGTTTTGAAGAATCATCAGATGACAATGAAACAAATCTACAAGGTACCATTTGAGAGGAACTCTGACAGAGTGAAGGAGCTGCGGTACCAGTATGTAAATGTAAGTCAGTTACTGGTTGTCTCTCATTATAACCTTACCTGTAATCACAGTAAGCAGTAGTTCACTTATTTGGTTTCAATACCTCCTTTACCTGATTTTCAGAATCAGTATTTGCTTCATCTGACTTCAACAATTTCAACAGAAAACTGCAGTTTACTGCATTATACAATTATCATTATAATCCTTATTTTGTTGTCTCCCAATCAAATCTATCTAATACTGTAGGTTGTACTGTAACATCTCAGTAAGTCATCAGTATTTCCCACTCCCCTTTCTATGAAATACCCCTGCAGTACTTCCTCATAGGCCTATCACTAGTTTAGAACCACTGGAGTAGTGGCCTGTAGTATATTGAACCTGTGGGGGAGAACATGTAATTGTCTAACTGTAGTATATGACTCTTCTGTATGACTGATTTTATGTTCTTTACTCTATTTTAGAGAATAATGGCATAATGGCACCAGGACATGAGACCCCTCACATCCTGGTGTTCGTGGATGAAGCTGGCTTCAACCTGGCCAAGGGCCGAAGACGTGGCCGTAATATTATTGGCCACCGGGCCACAGTGGATGTCCCAGGTCAGCGAGGGGGCAATATAACTATGTGTGCTGCCATTTCTGAAAATGGTGTGGCCACTCACATCCCCAGTCTTGGCCCATACAACACAAACAAGCTCCTCATCATCTTGGATCGCCTTTATACCGATTTTATCCCTGAAAATGAGAGAGGTCTCATAGGGCCTCACCTACCCATTTATGTAATTGTGTGGGACAATGTCAATTTCCACCATAGCCCACTCATTAGGGGCTGGTTTGCAACGCATCCAAGGATGGTCATGGAGTTCCTACCACCTTACTCTCCTTTCCTCAATCCGATAGAGGAGTTTTTCTCTGCTTGGAGGTGGAGAGTGTATGAGCATCATGCTCAGGATCAGCCGTCCCTGCTCCATGCTATGGACGCAGCGTGTGACGACATTACAGGAGATCAATGCAGGGGATGGTTGCGGCATGCACGCCGTTTCTTCCCTCGTTGCATCGCAAGAGAAAGTATCCGCTGTGATGTGGACGAGAATCTGTGGCCAGACGGACAACAGCGTGTAAATCAGGAGGGTTTCTGTTTCATGAAATGAGCCAAACCAATGGAGAAAAACTGTATTACAGCAATTGACAGTCAGGTGAAACTAGAACTTGACTAATGAAGGAGGAGTTTCACACATCTCAGATGACCAATCAAACAGTATGTTTAGTTACCTGACAGGTGCTGCCCATGACTGTGAATGCTGCCAAACATGTATGTAAAGAGCTTGACCATGCAGGACCAGTACTATTTTTTTGAACATGGAGGCACCTGGCTAAGTAAATGTACAAGGGCAGCTGCCTGCTCGAGGAAGAGGATGAAGAGGAGGAAGAGGAGGAGTAAGTTTGCGTCGTGGTGGAATAGGTGGAAGAGGCCGTGGTGCACGAAGACACTGTGCTGTCCCGGATGAAATTCGGGCCACAGTTATAGACCACGAGAATCTGTGGCCACACAGACTGCAGTGTGTGGATGGTCAGGAGGGTGAGGACGGCGGGCAGTGAAGAACTGTTATGAAACTCCAGCTTTATTTATAGCACTCTAGTTTTTTGTTTGTGTGTTGTTTTTTGTTTGTGTGTTTATATTACAGTTTATTATGCTGTATACATTTTCTTTTTGCTCTGATATATGGAAGTTACTTTGCGTGTGGTTGATCATTACAATAAAAAAATTAGTTACCATTTCCTTGGCAGTATGAGTGCAATATGTGACGTCAAACCTTGGAGGCTACTCTTACCCTAAAATCCAATTTCTTTTTTTCAGTTTTATACACAATTGTATTCTGTTAGCTAGACAAAAACAGTACAGTAACCATTGTCAATGAAGGACTGGGCTAAGACTGTAAGGTGGACATGAGGGATATTTTAGTGGTCCTTTGCCATAGTGACAAAACATCTAAACATTTTGATTTGCAGTGCTTACACAATGCCAAAGGGACGAAGCATTTTGGGGGCACTGACTGTTTAAATGAGAAGGAAATTTAGTTTTGACACATGAGTGAACTGTTTTGGGAAAGGTATGAGCTGTTGCAGGTGAACCATGGTGTTGTGCCGAACCATCCACATTATTTTGGCAAAAGCACCAAGAGTGTTGAGAATGTCCAGTCTGTTTCAAGAAATGAGCCAAAGCAATTGAGAAGGATATTTGCCATTTTTGTGGCAGTGACTTTTTAAATGGGAAAGGAATTTAGTTTTGATGCATAAGTGAACTGTTTTTGGAGAGATATGAGCTTTTGCAAGTGAGCTATACTGTTGTGCTAAACTGTAACACTGTTTTGCCAAATTATCTTAGAATTTTGAGAATGTAATTTCTGTTGAAGAAATGAGCCAAACCAATGGAGAAAAACTGTAATACATCGTTACATTTAATAGAATAAAGAACAGTCAACCTTTTCACGTGTGGAGGCACAGTTTGATTCAAAGTCTCCTGTTAAGGGACTAGATGAAATGTCGCTGCCACAAGTCTCTCACACATTCTGACAAGAGGAAGAGTGTGGGGTCACTTCTACAACAATATAGACAAAGTATACCAAATGTATAGCACACAAAGATAAAAAGGTCACCATTTTCACAGATGGAGACTCAGCCTCTTTTTGGCATGGAGACAAGTCACAGTCTCTAGCATCTGGGTCATCCTAAGTATTTGAAAGATTTCCCAAAAAGGAAAAAACAAACAAACAAAAAACACTTACATTCATTTACAAACAATTGCAAAGAAGTGCACAGGGCAAAAGGTCTACCAAGGTTAAACAACTGCTAATGCTATTTAATAATGTTGCCCCCATTGCCCCCAAATTAGTTCAGTCACTTCGTTTTTGCTGGAGACCGCAGTCGTTAACGGCTGCCCAGGGTCCAGTTGCATAAACTTAGCCTCTATGTTAAGATAGTTTTGTAAGTACTAGTTTGACCAACTATCAGTTAACCATAAGGGTAATCAGTCTTATTTTTGGATTGAATTTATACCAATCTACAATTTTCTGTAACTAAATTAAATTCTGACCAGTCTTAAAGAAAAAATTAGCTAACTAACTTTTTAAGACTAGTCTAAACTACTTTTATTGCAACCGGCCCCTGATGTTCAGTTTCATTAATAAAGTCTGATTCACTCACCTTAACCAACCATTTAACTTACCACAGTGCCAATGTTCTCCCTAACAGGTCTCTCCTCAACACTGACATTTGTCTCTTTCAAAGGATTCTCAACTGTGGAAGGGCTCTATAGAAAAATGACACCTTATTATTGGCTATTGTAAAAAGTAGTCAAGAGTTGTATGAAATGTTTTATTTAAAAAGCTTAGTTAATTGTAAATATATTGTAAATATAGATTGATAAAACACAGAGACAGACTCATTAAAAATTAAAAATAAGTAAAGAAAAAAAAGTTCCTGAGCCAAAGTGTGCCATGACACAGTGGTTGGTAAACATGGTGTATGGGGCATATTTCAACATATTTATTATAACTCATGGAACAAGACAATATATTTGTACAAAACAAATGTGAAGAAAAATACTACTATAGAGCAGTGGTTCTCAAACATTTAACAGTGGCGTGCCACCTGGGGCATTTAACTTTCTTAGACCACTTAGACTTAAGTCACACCTTCTCCATTAAGGGATTGGCCCTTTTTTTACCTTTTATAGAAGCATCTTTTATGTCATATTCTTAACATTCTATGTTTATTAATATGTGACCCTGGACCACAAAACCAGTCTTAAGTAGCTACTGTATATTTGTAGCAATGTCTAAAAATACATTGTATTGGTCAAAATGACCAATTTTTCTTTTATGCCAAAATCATTAGGATATAAGTAAAGATCATGTTCTATGAAGATACCATAAATATATCAAATTTTAATTTCTGATTTGTAATACACATTGACACTTCATTTTCAATTTTAAAAGGTGATTTTCTCAATATTTTTCAGATTTTCAAAGAGTTGTATCTTGGCCAAATATTGTCCAATATTAATATTAATAATTGGCCAGTAGGTGGCATGAGTGAGGCTTTGCGTCTTTCATTCAGTAAGGGCCTGATCAGACAGAACGCGTTTTGTGCAGTGCGAGGCGCTTTTTTAAAATTGTTTTCGGTTGGCAGTGAGTGTTCTGTGCGCTGTTTATGCGCCCCCGGCATTTGAAGTTTGAAGTTGAAAAAAAGCAACTCTGTACAGAAATTGTCATCATCTCGTTTTTTCTATTGTCCAATCGAATGTTTTGATGGTGTAATGGTTTGCCTTTCAGTAAACAGACGCCACTATGTTCACATTAAATGCCTAATACAATGTAGATAACCTTAGTTTTTTATATGATGTTACATCAGGATGTAGGATCTTCAGATCTTAAACAGATTCTTAAATTTGTAATCCTACAATCCCCCATTTGAGAATTCTATGAAAACTATCAAATAACACAAAGTTAGACTTCAGTTGATCGTATAGTGGTTTTAAGTCTAGTGATCGTATAGTGTGTTTCTCAACCTAGTTTAAAGTAATTTGACACCTATAGAACAGTGGGGTGGGGACAAAACTATGGAAGGGGAATATGAGGAACATCTTCGCCCAAAAAGGTTGGCCCCCGAGGCCTGTTGCACTTCGGTTCTTCCTTTGGGTTCCCCACTGATCTGTGTGTCCTAGTCTGTCCCTATACTTAGTGTACACACTATATATTCTGTATAGACACAAGTTTCTTATGCAGGAATTTCCAAAAATTCCCAAATTATTGCAATTGTTACATTTCTATCCTTCAATGAAACATCAGTCCTATTAGACATCATAACAGAGGATGAGTGACTGAATGAAATATTCTGTAGTTTAAAAGTTACGGCTGTGAGTGTACATAATCAGTGTCCCCAAGTTTAAGAAGTGTTAGTCAACCTCCTTTTGTTCTGTTTACAAAGAACTCTTTCATCTTTGTTAGATTAGGGGGGTGATTAAGAACTCACAGCCTTAACAGTGAACACCTCAGCAAGCTGCCCAACGAGTGTGTCATAGTGGGGAGAGTATGTTTCAGTGTTTCTAAGAGACTGCGTAGAAGCTGATTTAAATTGTTAATTTCTCTTACACATTTTTTATTTTTCCTACACTCTTTCATCCTGTGTCCAGGTTTACCACAGTAATGACAATTACCCTCTCTCTTAGGACATTGACGTTTCTGTCGGTTCTCTGTTTTTACATTAAAGGATGCTGCTGCAATTTTTACTCTGGCTTTAACATCAGAGTCTCTTTCCCAAGTAGCTAACCTGTCCAAGTTGTCTTGCAGGTTTCTGTTTGACCATGTGAGGTCTAAGAAAGGCAATGCATTTCTATATTCTGTTAAAAGTCCATCAACCCATGTTCGAACTAGTGGACCTTTGTGATCCAGCACCTTCTCTGGCGTGTCAACTATACCACTATATGCTGCAGCTGGCTGGCAAAACCTTTCAGTGTACTCACTTAGAGCTTCATCCTTCTTCTGTACACAGCTAGTGACTTTTGACCAATCCACTTTTGGTCCAACAATTTTCTTTAACTCTCTCAGAACTCCTTCTCTCAATTCATCTTTACTAGCATTTTTAAATGCAGACTTGTTTACTGCATTTTAAAAATCACTGAATTCAGACTCAAAATTTGAGATACTATCTGGGTGACTTCAGTTAAAGACATATCATAGAGCCGCATCTTTTTAGACAACTCTGTCCTGAATTGGGAAAAATTTGCATGCACTGAAGGCAAACTCTCAGCAAGTCGTTTAATGTCTTCAGGGCTTAAAGCATTGACTACTTTGATCTGCATTTTGGGGGTTGCTGTTGTAACAGTACTAACCCCTTCAGCCCTACTGTGAGCCTTTTGTCTTTCTCTACACACCTCAACTGCATTTAAATTTTTCTCTGTTAATCCAGTTTTGCTATTGTCGCCACAGTCTTCTTGTTTACATGAAGACTGTAAATCAGGATGACTTTCATCTGACTCTTGGTGATTTGAATCACTTTTGGTGGTGGTCTGCTTATGACCCACCTTTTTAGTGAGACTGGTCACTCGACTTTGCAACTGTTTGATCTGTTATTTTAACTTAGCAATGCACTGATTTTGCTCTTGCGCTATCACTAAACTGAACTCTCTGTGGCAGCAGATAATACCTTTTAGGTTTTTCTTTCTGATACATGCCCTAAGTACTTTTTTGCATTCTTCAATTGACCATACTTTTTCTGGATCAATGCCAAATTTCTTTGTCAAATCCAATCTCCAAGTCTGAATTTGGCCATGATACATTGTAGTTTATATAGGCATTCAGTGGGCAGTCCTTAAATCAGTCCTTGATCTTACAGAACTTCAGAAGTAACCACTTCTAAAAACAATACAGGAAATCAACCCCTGACTGTGAGGTTGAACAAACAAACTTAACAGTACCCAAATGGTTTAATCTTCACCTGGTCACGGGAACTACCAAGGTGTGAAATTCACATCTAGTTGCCTTTCAGTAAACAGACGCCACTATGTTCACATTAAATGCCTAATACAATGTAGATAACCTTAGTTTTTTTTATATGATGTTACATCAGGATGTAGGATCTTCAGATCTTAAACAGATTCTTAAATTTGTAATCCTACACAAGTCAACCGAATAAATTACCTTCAAAAGTAGCAGGGATGCCTGAAGAATTTCAAGGCAAAACACGTTGGTTCTCCCATTTCTAAATGATAGTCGAAAGAGTTTGATTCCCGATTTTGTTTTTATATTTTCAAAAGAAAAAAGCCTTGACCTGGGTACATGATCACGAGTGAACTTACTATTGAGAAAAAAATATATAATTTGTAAATGTTTGTAAATAATAATTTGTTCTGATCTAGCAATAAATATTGTCAGGCTCAAAAAACACTAATCTCTGCAATATGAAGTTACTAACTAAGTGTTTACTTCCTCCTGTTTTTATCCACATTTTGGTATATTGCCAAGATGTGCAAAAAATTAAAAAAATGCGCGTAAAAAACAGGTTAAATTGTTATCCGGTAGGAAAAGGAGCGCATAAACTAAAATGGAAATACCTTAATGCCCATTAAAAAATGTGACTTTGCGATGGGACAATATAACTGAACTAACCAAAGAACTGATCTCTTTGCACAGCATCTGAAATGCTAGTTTTGTCATGCTAAAATGCTTGTGCAAAGTCTTGTCGAAGTGCTTCCTTATAATTACCTCCCAGATCTGTTCCCGAACAGCAGACTCCAAAAATAAGCTAACATGACCGCATTTCATCTGCGCGCTGAACATTTTACAGTTTTACAGTTTTTCTTATCTAGATTAGGCTACCAAAATTGACATAGTATTTTCAGTTACTATAAGGAAAAAAATTCTAAGCGATCGCGCCGGAGCCTTTTGTGGGAAATATTTGTATTGGTGCGGAATGAGAGATGTCAGTGCGTTTCAGTTTTTCTTTAAATTCGTTTTGGTTAGACTTGTGTATATTGTTTATAGCGAATGCCATTATAATTAGTGTTTTAGTTTATAATTTGTCTGTTTCTTAAGTAAAATAATTTTGGTTAGACTTACATGTTTATAACGAATGCCAATTATAATTAGTGTTTTGTATAATTTGTTTACTTCTTAAATTAATTCGTCTTGGTTAGACTTATAGACGTTATTTATAACGAATGGCATTATACATTGTAATGTATTGTATAATTTGTAGGCTATGTACTATAATTTTATAGCTCCTGATAATTGTATTCCCTATGAAAACGAAACATGTCGGGCCTACGCTGTGTATTTCGATATGTACATTTCAGTTGTGTATCATGTTTTTTAACATGGTGTTAGCTTGGTTTAACTAAATGCTTATTTGTGTGTGCTCATCCTTGCATAGGTAAGAGCTGGAACAAGCTGTACTGCTTAGAACGAAACCTGCAAATGCAATTGATAAATAAACACTAACAAAATAAATGTAACCAATACATAAAACCCCCACATGTTCCTGCATATAAAAATGGCTTGAATTAATAAATAAATATTTACAATAAAATAATAATTAAAAACTAAAAGGTTGCAAAAATGCAACACTGTTTTTTTCCCCAAAAATAATCAGTTAAACCAAAACATTGGCTGACCAATGTGAACGTGCCTGGCACAATAACGTACAGACGGTGAAGATAAAATAAACTTTAGCAATTACCAAAGACCACCAAACACAAGCGAGCACCGTTGAAAACAGCTATAGTCCTACTATGTGCTATTTATCTGCTCTTCAGAGTGACCGCCTTACAGCAGTTAACCAACCACAGGAGAAGTTTGGCCTAATGGCCTAATGCCCTAATGCGTGACAAAGCCTCATTTTCAAGATAGTCACCACCCAGCAGAACCTTTGGGGCAAATGTGGCTGATTTGGCCTAGGAATAGCATGGCTGAGCACATATGGATCAAACGTTCACCATATGTTTTGCTATGGCATTAGAATTGGAGGAAATTTTATTTTGTTTCATTATTTGTATTGATGTACATGGCCCAGATTATAGTACACAACTGAGATCCATATGTGGCAACATTATGGCTGTCCACATCTCAGCCCATTCAACAATACTATTGGTTGCTTTGTGTTTTCCTGTAATCCTATTGGTGGATTATTGAACATTTGAAAATATGTCCGTTATTTCCAGCTACGCTCCCTCTTTACAACAACATACTTTGTCCAGACACGCTCATATTTAGGTAAGTGCAGTTTTGATGTTTTTAATGTTTTCGAATCAGTTTCAGTTCATAACAGACCATGGCATACAAGCAGCAGCATGGAGAGAGATTGAACGCGATCATCCCTTTCTCTTTTCTGCTAAAGTTATAACGTGAATTACACAGACGAATATCTCATGTCTCACATAGGGCCAAATGAATTTTGCAACCATGGAAAAATTCTAATAAAACACATTATTTAGTCATTTAGTTTCCACAGCTTCTTACTTTGCATATTATTATTAGTAGTAGTATTATGTTTAAAAATAGTGTTTTATCGCTAAAGTTTTCCTCAAATGTTTCCCTAACGTTCCCATATGGTTCCCATGTGCTTATCTTTTGGAACCAAATGAGAACGTTCTAGGAAGGTTTCCAGTAGGTTCTTTTAATAACCTAAAAAGAACCTTCACAGAACGTTCCCGCAGGTTATTTTACGGTTTTACTTTAATAACCTTATAGAAAACATTCCCAGAAAGTTCCCTGCAGGGTATTTTTTTAGTTGTCATAACCGTGTAAACTAGGCTAATTAAAACTTTGCAGATGTTTCTGATTATTTTAATACTGAAATGTATATTTTTGTCATCAAAATGTTTTTTTTTTTTTTTTTTTTTTGCAAAATTTCATGTTTGAAATAAGCATTTAATAAAGTGTAGCCTTTAAAGTGGTCATAACGAATTGTAATTATAATATAATTGCAATTTAATAGCTGAAATTAAGCCAGAGTTAAACGCTGTCTGAAAATCATATCATAAACACTGGGGTTATTTGTATATTTATTTACTGCGTGCCTCTGATCTCCACGGGCTTCTCCAGCATGCACTTTCTCCTGTCTTCCACAGAAAGCAGCGCACTCGCGTAATTTAAAAATGAACTGGCATTTCGATTTACTGACTGACTAACATTCGTTGATTTATCTCTTTAATGAATAATTACTTAATGTGTATGCGAGAGTAGGGTAGACTTGGTACAGGGGTAAATTTGGCTACAAGATCTTCAAATTTCTCTCGATCAAAAAAAAAATGCAAAAAAAAAAAAAATAGCATAGTGTGTTGTGTCTAAAGATTATAATCTTGGAATTCAAGAACCAGTTGTTGTCAGTCGTTTTTACAAACATTTTTTAAACATGATAAATATTTGCGACTGACACCTGCGATTATGCGGCTATGCTGTGGAGATGCCTTCAATGTCAAACAATTCAATTCAGCATTCATTTTGAAAATTTGTCAAACATTTTTTCCTGATTACAAGAAACAATTTTTACAAGATTACAAGGGAAAAAAAAGACTACCGATTATTCTTGTTGTGGTGTTTATTGTCCTTCTAATAACACTACGAATGTAACTTAATTTTCAAGCAGATTATCAAGAATTATTTTGTTTCGATCTGCATTGTAGCCTAATAAAAGTTAAGAAAAATGTTAGCCATGCCAAATATATTGACTACAGGCTAATTCATTTTTTTCTTAACTTTTAACTTAGGCCAATTCTAACAAATTTTGTTAGAATAACTTAACATAACAAACATAACTAAGCCTGGCCATACTTCAAAATGAAGTTTTCATAAATAAATCATGAATATGACAAAATAAAATTATGCTCTATATATTGATTATACATATAATAGTTTTCTATCAAATGGATGAGGGAATTACAGTGCCATTTATTTTTTTTATAGAAATTTGCGAATTTTTTTTTCCGTTATAATCGGTAACTGTTTTCCCTGATTTTAAACATAGACCTACATTACATGTTAAAAATAGCACTAGGAATGTTATAATTAAGGGAAATAAATAGGCATTTGAAAAGACATAATCAGATGTGCCCAGGCTATAGCAGTATAATATATAGTAAGTATACTTGTGCAATAATTACAAAAGAAAGAGAAGCAACGGACTTAATGCAAAGCCCTATATCAAGACATTCAGATTAGATCTAGAATTAATAGCAGGTCATATTCTCACCTGAAGCGCGAAAGGAGTAAACAGAAGAAAACTATGTAGGCCTACTTAAGGAAAAAAAAAAAACGAGTACAATAATATTAAAGAATAAATAGAATAATCAGATGTCTAGATAAATTCTCCTATGAATGATTAATAATAATTGGCATACTAACCAAAATGTGAGGTCATAATAAAATGGAGTCAGATGTAAATTTAAAACTAAACTTAAGAACTTTGCGCACTGTAAAGACTAAACACGCAAGTAACCTTCCTTGGGCCAATTGTGTGGACCTTACGCACACACACACACACACACACACACACACACACACACACATATCATCGCTGTCGGGCGGAATCCTCGTATCTCCAAAACCGTCATTTTTCAGGAAATGAAAAAAACTGCATATTTTTTGAGTTATTAAATATTTTATCGTTAAAGTTGGTATTATACCATATATTGTTATCATACACTGTTGTGTACCAACATTAAGACAACATTTCCCCAAAATCATGTTTTATCGGAGATACAAGGTTTTATGAGTTGGGAGCAGGGAGATACGAGATTACGCTGTCATTGATAAGAATGGCACAGACACAGGCTTCGCTGCTGCCAGCAGTGTTCATCAAAGTCTGCGGTTGCATTGAGCCTTTTGACAAGAGAAAAGGCTTCAATAGTTAACCAAAGCTAACGACTGTGGTTACATACATCTTCCTAAACTCTATTTTAAAGGTTTAAGAGCTATGATGCAATACAAAAAAACTGAGTCCGTCTTTTTTCCCCTTAATTCTTCCAGAACAGCTTATACTACTGTTTCACCTGTTAAAATAGTTACGTTTTGTATGTAATGCCAAAGTGGTTATATTTCGTTTCGTTTTCTTATTAAGTTAGCCTAATTTAGAAAAACTTTTGGAGCATTTTTTTGTTCGTTAAATATCAGTTTGTTTGTTTTTTTTTTTGTTGGTTTTTTTTTTTTACGAACAACGGCCAGCGGAATACTTTTGCCTTTTAAATCATTACGACTTGCATAAAATAAAATCTATAGATCTAAAACAGTTAAAGTAGCTATAGAACAATGTTAGTTTAAACATTAAACCTAGATAAATGTGCGCTATTATGTGAATATCGTTTTTGAAGAGGAGAAGCTGAAATCGCTTTGCAGGACATGAGGAACCAGCGCGATCACATTTTTCAGCGAATAGGCTACATGCCTCACAAACATGATAAATAAATAGAAAGCTTTAAATTATTACTTAATGAAATAAAACAAATCAGAAAAAAAACGCTATCATTATGTAATCCGGAAAGATGCTTTCCTTCAAAAGTTGTGTCCAAAGAAGAGATTGCGAGTCAGGGTCTTTGCGACATTATCTCAGAATACACTAGTTTATTAATGGATCATTCAAATATCTCCTTACTGTTTCCCCCGACACATTCAATGCTAATTATTTTTGCGGTGCTTTGTGACAAGAAGATGGAAGGGGACATATGCCCCGACGCTCCAGCGGAGTGAAGAAGAGGTGGAGATACGAGCTCTTCTCAGACAGTTGAAGTGTTCAAATGAGTTAAGAGATTTGCTCTCAAGCTATTTTCAACACTTTAGATTGGTTAATAATTTGTAAAAATGACAGATACACGTGGGCACTGACCAATAGCATCGATTTGTGAAAAAAGATGAAATTGACAAAATTTGGACATAGGAGGTTTCCGCCCGACAGCGACGATATATATATATATATATACACACACACACATATTTAAAAAAAAAACGCGTTACAATATTCTCTGTTAGGCGCATAATCGTTTAGTGGAGAGTGGAAGCTAAAGCGTGCTTTGCAGGGAGGCGCCAGCGTCATCACTTGCATTTTTTTTTTTTCAGTGGAAACGTCTGGTAAATATGTTGTAATTTTGCTCATAAAGGTAATACATCATTCGGAACTATAAATGTCTACTTTTATTTGTGTGCTCCCACAAAATGAATAAAATGTACTTTTATAAAATCATAAAAGCAAACATGATGCGTTTTCTGTTGTCTGTCTTGAACAGGATGCATCACAGACATAAGTATATCTATAGAAAGCTGTAAATTACTACTTAACGAAATAAAACAAATCGAAAACAAAAACTCAGGATCAAATAAGCCAGGATCAAAAATGTAATCCTTGCAAGACTGACTCAGAAAACACTGGTTTATTAACCCTCTGGGGTCTGAGGGTGTTTTTGG
>CM065117.1:3133332-3170832 GCA_033026305.1 Cirrhinus molitorella
TTAATTACATCATACTTGTTTATTATCTCTTGTCTGTTATAATCCTCCTTTGCCTCCTCCATCACATCCACAATGTATTGCGTTGGCAAAAATCCCTCTTTAAATTCATATAAAACATCTCTGACTTTCCTGATTCCCACATCCCACCATTTTTTGAAAAAAATCTCCTTTCCCTGATTTAAAATACAGTTGTTTAAGAATAAAGGCTGATTTAAAATGCTCTCTCTACCTTGTGGCTGTGGGACCTCGGTCGAACAGATCATCAAACTGCAGAGATCACCACATTCCAGTCAAATCTAAAAGAGTCATCTCCCTGGCCATGTGCCTATTGTAAAATGGGCCAGACCAGCTCCCCCTTTTCCTGGTCACTATCTCTTAGGGAATTTAAATAGCTAAAACCCTAATTCAATCGATGGAAGACAAGAACTCCCCTTTCATCTAGGCTCATTCAGGCAACCAGAGCATGCAGTGTATCTCTTACCAGGTACACGTGAATTGACAATCAAATATACAATGAAAGGTTTATAATGATAGGAACCAGCCGGTAAGGTTCAAAGGGGCTTCACAGCATGACCTCCGGACACTCTGGTCACCCAGACCCCTCCTTTCTGCATTCTACTAAACCGTGGACGGCTATTCAGAATACACAAACTCTTAAAACAGACTATTTCTACCACAATTAGAGTAACAGTACCGATGAATAGTATGTTCTTTACCTTTCGATATGTGTGGTGTGTTTTGTGTAATCGAGTGTATGTGTATGAGTGAATATATTCCCCTTTTATGTGTTTACATTATATTTCCTTTAGTAGATAAGGCTACAAAATGTATTTGACTGTATGCGAGATATCTGATGTTTGGTGTTGACCAGAAGCTTGTTTTATTTCCAATATGTTTAGATGAATGATAAGTTACTATTGGTTACAATATTCGCATCACAAAAGTTTATTGAAGTTATTGACAAAACTCACAGATATACCACGTGTGGGACACAGGTTAATTTATGCAAGGAGGAACCACCTGAAGCATGGCTCCGCCCCACAACCCGATCTGATTGGAGCAAACCTGAATGGGGACGGACCAAGATGGCTGGTTTAAAACCCTATGTTTCTAACAATGCCTTGCCTTTCGCTTGCCTTTCGCCGCGTGCCGCCATTCCACCGCGCTGACCATCACGCGATTGTGCCATCCAGAACCCTACAAGAAAGACTCAGCTCCGCTAACCGGCCGAATTCTTCAAAGACTTTGCGTCTGGCAACTCTGACTGCAGAAGAAACTCCCCGCGCATTACATTGCGTAACCCGGGAACCAATCGGAGCCATCCGGCCAAGCAGCTCACTCATCACTGACGTGTTTCCCAAAGACATCATCTACGAGCACCAATCAGGACCCCCGGCAAAGTCACGGAGGAAAACCCCAGCTGTTCAAACAGCACGCAAGTAAACAAAGTCTCCTTTGCTCGCTGAATTGGTGCACAAGATCCTAATTAGCAGCTAAAAGCCGAATCTCTGCTTTTGTGGTTCTACCAGGGTGCAATCTAAGAACTATAGTAGCAATTGCTAGTAATGTTGCTTTGGGATTCCGTTTAAGCTCTGTTAACCCCATAACCCTCTAGAACAGTATGAATGTGTGTGTGCGTGTGTATGTTTATGTGTTAGTAGTTTAGTTTGTGTGTCTTAGAGTAATTCGAATAAATTCGTGTTTCATTTATAAAGAAGCATTGTCTTGTGTTGTGTATTTTAAGGTCAAATATGCCAAGATCTTGTTACCTTGCTCTTAAGAGTTAACAAAATAACTGTTTGTAGCACTGTCGGGCCCAAGAAGTGCTATAAACCTCAGAATTGGTAAGATGTACTAATTTAACCATTTCGCTGGACGAACAGTTAATGGGTGCAAATTATTGATTCTGAACCAAGTTAATTTAATCAAGCTGAATCGAATCGTTAGATATGATTCCCATTTGATTCCCTAATAATAATAATAATAATAATAATAATTTGAGCTAATATCTTACATGGCTTAAAATGCACATTAACTAAAAATTTGCCCCATGCCTCCATCATTTCTTTATAAAAATTGGGCAACCCCTCCGTCATCCATTTTTTTGTTTTCATCCACAGAATGTTGTCCCCCAAATTAAAATGACTACACTCACTTAAAAAGTACCCCATTGTTCTTTTCCATGCCGCTTTGTTTTCTTCGTCAAAGTACTTTTTTACTATTTTCACCCTCAAACTGTTCTTTCTTTGTTCAACATCCATTAACCCCAGTCCTCCCTTCCCCACTGCTCCTATTATAGTGTTGTATGCTATTCTTGGCGGCTTCCCTTCCCATAAAAAGTCTAAAAAGCATTTTTTCAGCCTTTTTTCTACCCACAACGGCATAGATGACACATATAAAATATACCACAATTTAGAAACCATTAAAACATTAAGAACTAAAACCTTCCCTTTCAAAGTTAACGTTCTCAATTTCCAAAAAATCAGTCTTCTTTCAATCCCTCCTAAAACTTCCTCCCACATGCTTTCTTCTGCTTTCTTTTCATCTCTCCCCATTAAAACACCTAAAATCTTTATTTCTTTAGATTCTTTAAAGGTAAAATGCTCTGTTAAAACACCTGCCCCTCCAAACCTCATATATACCGTTTTGTCCTCATTTACTTTAGCCCCTGATCCCCTACAATACTTTTGTACAATTTCCATTGTTTTTTTTACACTCTCCAAATCATTTAAAAATAATGTTGTGTCATCCGCGTATTGAAAAATTTTATTTTCTCCTCCCTCGACCCCTATCCCTTTTATTCCCGCTTCGTGTTTAACAGTTAGTCCCAAAGGTTCTGCAACTAAAGAATATAAAAGAGCTGACAACGGGCATCCTTGTCTTATTGACCTAGTAATTTTAAAACACTGTGTTAAAAACCCATTACATTTAATTTTTGTTATTGCACCTTTGTATAAAATCTTAATCCATTTCACAAAATTTTCTCCAAAACCGAAACTTTCTAAAATATCAAATAAAAAAATATGCTCCACCCTATCAAAAGCTTTCTCGAAATCTAAACTAATGATAAAACCATCTTTTCCTTTTCCATGCATGTATCGTATCATATCTTTTATACTAATAGTTGTATCTGCTATGTCTCTTCCTTTCACTCCGTACACTTGGTTAGTTTTAATTATACTCGGCATAACTTCCTTTAGTCTATTGGCTAAAATTTTTTATAAAATCTTTAGATCAGTATTCAGCATTGTAATCGGTCGGTAGTTCTTTAAATCTGTCTTCTCTCCTTTTCTCTTGTATATCAACTTCATTAAACCCATTCCCATTCTTGGATTTAATTCTCCTTTGTTAAAAACATCTACATATACTTCTTTTAAAATGCTAGTTAAAAAATCTTTAAAAACTATGTAAAATTCACTCCCCAAACCATCTATACCTGGACTTTTCTTTTTGTTCAATTCACTTATTGCTCTTTTTATCTCTTCTTCTCTTAACTCCTCGTCACACTCTTTTTTGTCTACTTCTCCTACTGTTGTTTCTATTTGCTTCAGTAACTCAAATTTCTCTTCTTCCCTCACCCCCTCTGCACTAAACAAGTTCTCATAGTATGCTTTTATTTCTTTTAAAATTTCCTCATTTGTTTCCACAACTATACCGTTTTCCCCTCTTATTTCTTTAATCATTTCAGCTTTCCCTCTTCTTTTTTCTAGATCGAAGAAAAATTTTGTACATTTTTCACCTTCCACGGTATATTTGGCTTTACTTCTTAGTCTCGCACCTGCATATTTTTCCTCTTCCATTTCTTTCAATATTCCCTCCAACTCCTTTATTTTTTGTATATCTTTTCCATTCTCATTTAGTTCTTTTTCCAATTTTTCTTTTATTTCTCTCTCCTTATTCTTCTTATTTCTCTGTATTGACTTACAGTACTTTATTGTGAATTTTTTTACTAAATATTTAACATTTTCCCACCATATTCTTTTATCTTCAGTGTACATTTCATTCTCCTTTTCTTTTTCAATAATTTCTTTAACACTTAACACATAATCCTCATTCTTCAAAACCTCTGTATTTAAAATCCATACCCCAGGCCCTCTTTTCACAGAACTCCAATCTACTTGCATAAAAACTAATTTATGATCACTTAAGCTTGATTCTTCATATTCAATTTGACCGATAAAACCCTCGATGTTCCTTGTGCATAAAATAAAATCAATTCTTGTTTTACACATGAAATTCCCCACTAATTGCCTCCTTGAATATTCTTTCTTTTTTTCGTTTCTTTCTCTCCATACATCTATTATATTATTTTCTTCCATTAGTGCTTTTAATTCTTTTCTCCCTGTATCACTTTTAAAAACCATTCCCTCAGCCATATCCTGTTTACTAAAAACTGTATTAAAATCCCCCATCATTATTATTCCTTTATAATTCTTTACAACATTCCTTAAAACATTAAAAAACTCTTTCTTTTCCTTCTCCTCCACTGGTGCATGTACATTTACTAAAATCAAAACTCTTCCTTCATAATTCATCTCAACTGCTATACATTTCCCCTCCTTGTCTTTATACACAACTTTGCTTACATTAAAAACATCATCTTTCATTAAAAAAGCCACACCTCTCCCCAACCTCCCATCTCCGTTATTGTATAAAATGCCTCCTTCCCATTTCTTTTTATAGTCAATCATAATATTTTCCCTCCAATTTGTTTCTTGTAATGCAATTATGTCTTCTCTTTTACATTTTTCTTGGACTTTTTCAAATTTTCTCATGTCCATCAGTCCCCTTGCATTAAAAGTAACACAACTTAAAACCATTAAAAGAATAAAAAATAAATATTTAAAAACCATTATTCATCATTTTCTCCCTCCAGTCCCCTTAACACATCATATCTGTTAGACTCTGTCATGATCTTTTTTCTTGCACCTTCCAAATTTGGTGTTACCTTCAAAGTTCTCCTTCTTCTTTGACCTCTCCCCTCTCTGCCTTTGTCCATCTTTATTTCTTCTTCACTGTCCATTTCTTTACTTTGCTCCATCCTTCCTTGTGCAACTCTCTCCACATTTCCCAGAAAAGCATTAAAACTGTCCGATCTTTCCATTTCTGTCCCTTGAATGTCCTGTGTCATTGTATGTTCATTATCCTTTTGTCCTTCCTCTCTGTCGCTTGTTGCTCCTTCCGTTTCTTTTTGTTGTTGTCCTTCATCCTCTTGTCCTTCATCAGTTTGTCTTTCCTCCTCGTTGCTTCTTTCATGCACTTGCCCGTTCACCTGTTCTACCCCACCTCTTTCCTCCTCATCTATCCAACACTCACATTTATTTAAAAACTTTTGGCACTCCGGGCACCTAACGGTATTGCAGTCGCGTGCAAAGTGTCCCCTTTCCTCACACTTGTAGCACTTGAAGTCTGGGCAATCTTTCAACAGGTGATCCGGGCTCATGCACAGCCGACAAGTCTTCACCTGATGGCTGTGCATTACCCGGAAGTACTGTGGCCCTTCTGCTGTTTCCAGCTTCGTGCTGTAGGGCAGGGAAATCACTTCCCTAGGGAATCGCACTTTAGCAAATCTTGTTCCATCCTCCACATTAGTGCCCGGATATAGCCTTCTTTTAATTTTTGAAATAGGCCAAACCCCCCAACCCTCCAATTTACCTAAAATAGCTTCATCTTCAAGGTAAACGGGCAAATGCATGAAAGAAACAATGTAATCTCGATTCTGCAGTTTTTTAACTTCACACTCAGTTCCTTTTATTGTAAGCCCATCCATGAGTTCATCACACATTTCCTCCTTTTCCAGTGTCAGTTCATACTCCTTCCCTTGCCTTGGTCTCACTGCTAAAATTCCTCCTCCTCCAATTCGCTCCGTTACCGCCTTAATAATATCCATTGCTTTTGCATCATCCGCCCCTTCCACATTTATAATCACTGTCGCCTCTTTCAGGTACTTTCTTTTTTCCAAAGCATTTCCATCTTTTCCGACTCGTTGTCGTTTATCCAGTCCAGTATCATTTGCCGTGCGTGGTCCTCCTGCCAGTCCATTGTCGTTTGCCTTGCGTGGTCCTCCTGCCAGTCCAGTGTCGTTTGCCATGCGTGGTCCTCCTGCCAGTCCAGTATCATTTGCCGTGCGTGTCTCTCTGATCAGTCCAGTGTCGTAATCCATTAATCCGTCCGTAGAAAAAAAAATAAAATAAAAAAAAACAAAACAAAAAAAAAACAAACAAAAAAAAAATACAACTAAAAGAAAAAAAGGATTAACCACCCTCCAGCCAGCACAAAGCTGCTGTTGGGTGGTTTAATAACTGAAAAAATACACAGAAAAACTAACTTAAATTAAATAAAACAAAACAAACCAAACACAAACAACACAAAATGGAGGAGAGCCTTCCTCTCCCAACTACTGCCACGTCACTTCCTGTTGCTCTCTAGCGCCTCAGGTGGTGGTATGGCCGTAAGCGAGGGCTGCCGCAAAGAATGAGCTACTTAAAGATCAGCCCCCCCTTAAAGGCCAGTGCATTACAGTAAAGAAAAGCTTACAGGACCTGGTATTCCCAAGCGGTCTCCCATCCAAGTACTAACCAGTCCCGCCCCTGCTTAGCTTCCGAGATCAGACGAGATCGGGCGCACTCAGGGTGGTATGGCCGTAAGCGAGGGCTGCCGCAAAGAATGAACTACTTAAAGATCAGCCCCCCCTTAAAGGCCAGTGTACTACAGTAAAGAAAAGCTTACAGGACCTGGTATTCCCAAGCGGTCTCCCATCCATGTACTAACCAGGCCCGCCCTTGCTTTCTTAGCACAAGCTTTAGATTTGGTATTTCTTTAAACCTTAACCCATGTCGTCCTATATTTTGCTCCTTCAGTTTGCTTTTAGCCTGATTTTCATTACCTTCTCATCTGTTGCTTCTATGTTTTCTATCTGAACATTGCACATGATCAGTGGTATCTTTTGCCTCCACATTAGACTCAGTTTCCACAATTTCATTTGCTTTTCTTTTCTCAGTTTCTTTTCCAGTCCCTTTGCTGAAGTCTTTTCTCTCAAAACCATACGTTCCTTAATTCATTTCGTGTTCAGTTTCAGTCACATTTTCTCTAACATTTTCTAACACAATATTTACAACTCCATTTTCTTCTTCCCTTTCAGTGTATTACAGTGGGAGTAAGCCCCCACGCTTTCAGTTTATCCTCAATTGTTTTAGCCTCAACATAGAAAGGAATGTGAAGAAAAGACACAGTATATTCCTTTGTCAGCCTCCTTACTCTGCAGAGCTGCTCTTTGATTTCCACTCTACCCAGCAAAACATCACAAGCATGAACAGAAGTGATTGTGAGCTCATATTCCAAGCCATTTTCAAGCCTCACTGCCAAAAGTTTGCCAAAGCCCACCTTCTCAGTTACATCTTTGATGATATCCTCAACTTGTATCTCCTTGTTGCCCATTAGATCCATCACAACTGTTGCTTCTTTCAAATACTCCACCCTGTTCCCGCCGTTTGTTTGTCCTCCAGACTCCTTGTTTAATCCAACTCCTTGTTTAAGCCTCTCTCTCTCCCCACTGCTGTCACACACTTCCTGGTGACTCACTATCTCCCCCTACACACCCAGGGTGGTATGGCTGTAAGCTATGACTGCCACAAAGAGTGAGAAGATAAGTAGTAAAGAAAAGGCAAAAGCTTACAGCACCTGGTATTCCCAGGCGGTCTCCCATCCAAGTACTAACCAGGCCCGCCCCTGCTTAGCTTCCGAGATCAGACGAGATCGGGCGCGCTTTTTTTTTTTTTTTTTTTTTTTTATTGAAGAAATTTCATCATACAATTCTTAAACATGTATTTCACATGTAAATGTCTTTAAATTACAAAGAATACATCACAACATCACCAATATACATGTAAAAAGTGCATTAAAAGAACATATCAATGAAATTTCAAGCAATAAAAATCACAAAACCTTTTAAAATTGAGACTAAAAAACTAGAAAAATAAATCACTTCCAGGTACATTCCATGCCAACTCTTTTTAAAACCCCACAAACTTGTGGAGTAAAAACATGATAAAAAGCATCCAACATATTTTCACATTTAAAATACACATACAGATTTCCCATATACACTTCTGTTTTTCTTTTAAACACAGTCCAGACATCCAACACATTTTTTTCTTTTTTAGCCACAGTTCTTCTCTCCCATATTGCACTTTTCATTAACATTACCCACAGATTTATAAACTTTTTGTTTCGACACTTCTTTTCCCAACCAAACATGACCACTCTGTTCCATTCCATTACATTTTCATCCCAGTCCACAGTTAAATCTTTAATCACACATTTACATTTCCTTAAAAAACCCTCCAATTGTTTACAGTATAAAAACATATGTAAAATTCCCTCTTCCTTTTCTTGACACACTTTACACATAGCATTTTGTTCTAGACCAATTTTATTTAAAATAGACTCAGTAAAAACCACTTTATGTCTTATAAAATACTCCAAACATTCCAATTTTGTCTCCACACATCTTCCTTTCATGTTTCTCCATAAAAACTCTTCTTTTAAATCTTTGAATTTTTCCACCCAGTACTTATTTACAATTGGTTCTTTAAAAACACCATCTCTAAAAACACAATAAAACATTTTTACAGTGCATTCTTTAAAATTACACAATTTTCCCCCCAGTTCCACATAGATGTTTTTCTCGGTTTGCTCTTCTTCCATACTCTCAATCCTTTTAATCCACTCTTTTGGTATTGCATTTTTGATGATTTCATATTTGTTTGTTATTTCTTTTTTACTGTATTCTTCTTTTGCCATTTCCATTGCGTCCTCAATGTATTGTGTCGGTAAAAACCCCTCTTTAAACTCATATAAAACATCTCTCACTCTGGTTATCCCCACTTCCATCCATTTCTTAAAAAATAGTTCTTTCTCTTGTTTTAAAATATTGTTATTTAAGAACAGAGGTTGATTTAAAATATTTTCTCTCCCGTGTGGATCATATTCAATGTTTGTTAAAAACTTCCCCCAGGCACTAAAAATTTCTCTATAAAACTCAGGTAAACCTTCTGTCATCCAATTTTTTGTTTTCATCCATAAAATTCCATCCCCCATGTTAAAATCACCACATTTGTTTAAAAAGTATTTCATTGTTTTCTTCCACTCACTTTTGTTCTCTTCTTGCAGGTATTTTTTCACTATTTTCACCCTCAAAGCATTTTTTCTCTGTTCTACATCCATCAATCCTAAGCCACCCTTCTCCACCACCCCTAAAATTGTGTTATATGCAATTCTTGCTGGCTTTCCCTCCCATAAAAAGTCAAGAAAACATTTCTTCAACCTCTGTTCTGTCCATAAAGGTATTTCAGATACATATAAAACATACCAAAGTTTAGAAATCATTAAAACATTCAATATTAAAACCTTCCCCTTCAAATTTAGTGTTCTCAATTTCCAAAAATGCAACCTCCTCTCTATATCTGTTACAAGCTGCTCCCACATTTCATCTCTTACTTTCCTTTCATTCTTCCCCATTAAAACTCCTAAAATCCTAATTTCTTCGACTTCCTTGAAATTAAAACAATCCGTTAAAACCATAGCTTTACCAAATCTCATATACACAGTTTTGTCCTCATTTACTTTGCTTCCCGATCCTCTACAATATTCTTTTACCACATTCATCACTTCTTTAACACTCTCTTTTCCCTTTACAATTATTGTCGTATCATCAGCATACTGAAAAACTTTTCCCTCAGCCTTATTTCCTTCAATTTCTAATCCTTCTATTGCTTCTTTTTGTTTTATAGCCAGTCCTAAAGGTTCAGATGCTAGTGAATATAAAAGCGCTGAAAGCGGACAACCCTGCCTAATTGATCTTGTGATTTTAAAACAATCTGTTAAAAACCCATTACATTTTATTTTTGTTATTGCACCCTTATATAAAATCTCAATCCATTTAATAAAATTCTCCCCAAAACCAAAACTCCTTAAAATCTCAAATAAATATCCGTGCTCAACCCTATCAAATGCTTTCTCGAAATCTAAACTGATTACGTATCCTTCTTCTTTTTTTTCTTTCATATACCATATCGTGTCCCTTATACTCATTGTTATATCTGCAATATCCCTGCCTTTAACTCCATACGCTTGATTTGTTTTAATTATACTCGGCATTACTTCTTTTAACCTATTTGCTAAAACCTTTGCTAAAATCTTAAGATCTGTATTCAACATCGTAATTGGCCTGTAGTTTTTTAAATCTACTTTTTCTCCTTTTCTTTTATATATCAGTTTCATTAACCCAATTCTTGTTCTTTCATTAATTTCTTCCTTTTCAAAGATTTCTTTAAAAACCTCATTTAAAATTTTTGTTAAAACATCTTTAAAACAAACATAAAATTCGGTTCCCAAACCATCTATTCCTGGACTTTTCTTTTTATTCAGCTGATTTATTGCTCTTTCAATCTCTTCTTCTCTAATTTCTTGGTCACATTCTTTTTTATCTTCCTCACTTACTTTTGCTTTTATCTGGTTCAACAGCTCCTTTTTTCCTTCCTCTTCCACCCCCCTTGCACTAAACAGATCCTCATAAAAATTCCTTATTTCTTCTAATATCTTTTTATTCCCTTCTACAATTTCTCCATTTTTCCCTCTTATTTCTTTTATCGTTTCAGCTTTCCCTCTCTTTTTTTCTAGATCAAAAAAGAACTTTGTACATTTTTCTCCCTCCACCACATATTTTGCTTTACTTCTTAACCTCGCCCCCTCATATTGTTTTTCTTCTATTTCTTTAAGTTTTCCCTCTATTTCCTTTATCTTTTGTATGTTTTTATTTTCTTTATTCAGTTCCATTTCTAAGCTTTCTTTCATTTTGTTTTCTTTGTATCTTTTGCATTTCTGTATCAGACTACAATATTTGATTGAGAATTTTTTGATTAAATACTTTACGTTCTCCCACCATAATCTCTTATCCTCTTCATACATTCCATTTTCCTTCTCTTTTTCTATAATTTCTTTAACCTTTGAAACATAATCTTCATTCTTTAAAATCTGCGTATTTAAAATCCATACTCCCGGCCCTCTTTGCATTTGACGCCAGTCCAACTTAAAAGATAAAAGCTTGTGATCGCTAAAACTGGTTTCTTCATATTTTATCTTTTCTATAAAATTCTCCATATTTCTCGTACATAAAACATAGTCAATTCTAGTTTGGCATACAAAATTCCCCACTATTTGTCTTCTTGAAAAATCTTTTTTCCTTTCATTTCTTTCCCTCCACACATCTATCATATTATTTTCATTCATTAAAGCTTTTAATTCTTTTCTTCCTGTATCCGTTTTAAAAACCATTCCTTCAGCCATATCTTGTTTACTAAAAACTGTGTTAAAATCCCCCATCATAATAATTTCTTTATACTTCTTTACAACATTTCTTAAAACATTAAAAAACTCTTTCTTTTCTTTCTCCTCCACTGGTGCATGTACATTTACTAAAATCAAATTTCCTCCTTCATATTGTGTCTCGACTACCATACATTTTCCCATCTTGTCCTTATACACAATTTTACTTACTTTAAAAACATCATCCTTCATTAAAAAAGCCACACCTCTCCCAAACCTCCCATCTCCATTATTATATAAAATACCTCCATCCCATCTCTTTTTATAATCATTCATCACATTTTCTCTCCAGTTTGTTTCTTGTAATGCAATAATGTCTTCCCTTTTACATTTTTCTTTTACTTTTTCAAACTTCCCCATGTCCATCAGACCTCTTGCATTAAAAGTAACACAACTTAAAACCATTAAAAGAAAGGAAAATAAATACTTAAAAATCATTATTCATCATTTTCTCCCTCCAGGCCCTTTAACACATCAAATCTGTTAGTCTCTGTCATAATCTTTTTTCTTGCACTTTCCAAATTTGGTTTTACCTTCAAAGCTCTCCTTCTAATTTGTCCTTTCCCCCCTCTGTTTTTGACCATGTTGTCCATCTTTATTTCTTTTTCACTGTCCGTTCCTTTGTTTTGATCCATCCTTCCTTGTCCATCCCTTTCCACATCACCCAGAAAAGTATTAAAACTGTCCGATATCTCCATTTCTGTCCATTGAGTGTCCTGCTCCATTGTTTGGTCGTTATTATTAAAATTGTCCTTTTCTCTTTCTCCTTCATCTCTGTTGCTTGCTCCCCCTTCAGTTTCTTTTTGCTGTGGTCCTTCCTCCTCTTGTTCTTCAGCAGTTGGTTCTTCCTCCTCGTTATTTCCTTCATGCACCTGTCCGTCCACCTGTTCTTCCCCTCCTCGTTCCTCTCCCTCCATCCAACATTCACATTTATTTAAAACTTCCTGACATCCCGGGCACCTGACAGCGTTGCAATCTCGTGCAAAATGTCCCCTCTCCTCACATTTGTAGCACACGAAACTTGGGCATTCTTTTAGCAAGTGATCCGGGCTCATGCACAGCCTACAGGTCTTCACCTGATGGCTGTGCATCACCCGGAAATACTGCGGCCCTTCGGCTGTCTCTAGCCGTGTGCTGTATGGCAACGATGCCACCTCTTTGGGGAACCTGACCTTTAGGAACCTTGTTCCATCCTCAATGTCAGTGCCCGGGTATCGTCTCCTTATAATTTTTGTTACGGGATCAACTCCCCATCCCTCCAATTTTTCTAAAATTTCATTATCATCCAGGTAAACGGGCAGGTGCATGAAGGAAACAACATAGTCCCTGTTTTGTAAATTTTTTACTGCACAGTCCACGCCTTTTATTTTTAATCCATCAGTTAGTTTATCACATGTTTCTTCTTTTTCCATTGTGAGTTCATATTCTTTTCCCTGTCTTGGCCTTAGCGCTAAAATTTTGCCATGTCCACATTGTTCCGTTACAGCTTTAATAATGTCCTCTGCTCTCACCTCAACCACATTCTCCACATTTGCGATCACTGTAGCTTCCTTTAGATATTTCCGTTCAACAGATTTTCCACTTGCTTCTTTGTTTTTTCCACTTCCAGCTCGTAGTTGTTTTCCCAGTCCGGTGTTGTTTACCTTGCGTGTTCCTCCTGCCATTCCATTGTCGTTTGCCATTCGTGTTCCTCGTGCCAGTCCAGTGTCGTTTGACATGCGTGATCCTCGTTCCAGTCCAGTATCATTTGCCGTGCGTGGTCCTCCTGCCAGTCCATTGTCGTTTGCCTTACGTGGTCCTCCTGCCAGTCCAGTGTCGTTTGCCATGCGTGGTCCTCCTGCCAGTCCAGTATCGTTTGCCGTGCGTGTCTCTCTGATCAGTCCAGTGTCGTAATCCATTAATCCGTCCGTAGAAAAAAGACAAAAACAAAATGAAAAAAAAAGAATAAAAAAAAAACTAAAAGAAAAAAAGGATTAACCACCCTCCAGCCAGCACAAAGCTGCTGTTGGGTGGTTTAATAACTGAAAAAATACACAGAAAAACTAACTTAAATTAAATAAAACAAAACAAACCAAACACAAACAACACAAAATGGAGGAGAGCCTTCCTCTCCCAACTACTGCCACGTCACTTCCTGTTGCTCTCTAGCGCCTCAGGTGGTGGTATGGCCGTAAGCGAGAGCGGCCGCAAAGAACGAGCTACTTAAAGATCAGCCCCCCCCCTTAAAGGCCAGTGTAACACAGTAAAGAAAAGCTTACAGCACCTGGTATTCCCAGGCGGTCTCCCATCCAAGTACTAACCAGGCCCGCCCCTGCTTAGCTTCCGAGATCAGACGAGATCGGGCGCGCTCAGGGTGGTATGGCCGTAAGCGAAAGAGGCCGCAAAGAACGAGCTACTTAAAGATCAGCCCCCCCCCTTAAAGGCCAGTGTAACACAGTAAAGAAAAGCTTACAGCACCTGGTATTCCCAGGCGGTCTCCCATCCAAGTACTAACCAGGCCCGCCCCTGCTTAGCTTCCGAGATCAGACGAGATCGGGCGCGCTCAGGGTGGTATGGCCGTAAGCGAGAGCGGCCGCAAAGAACGAGCTACTTAAAGATCAGCCCCTACTTAAAGGCCAGTGTATCACAGTAAAGAAAAGCTTACAGCACCTGGTATTCCCAGGCGGTCTCCCATCCAAGTACTAACCAGGTCCGCCCCTGCTTAGCTTCCGAGATCAGACGAGATCGGGCGCGCTTTTTTTTTTTTTTTTTTTTTATTGAAGAAATTTCATCATACAATTCTTAAACATGTATTTCACATGTAAATGTCTTTAAATTACAAAGAATACATCACAACATCACCAATATACACGTAAAAAGTGCATTAAAAGAACATATCAATGAAATTTCAAACAATAAAAATCACAAAACCTTTTAAAATTGAGACTAAAAAACTAGAAAAATAAATCACTTCCAGGTACATTCCATGCCAACTCTTTTAAAACCCCACAAACTTGTGGAGTAAAAACATGATAAAAAGCATCCAACATATTTTCACATTTAAAATACACATACAGATTTCCCATATACACTTCTGTTTTTCTTTTAAACACAGTCCAGACATCCAACACATTTTTTTCTTTTTTAGCCACAGTTCTTCTCTCCCATATTGCACTTTTCATTAACATTACCCACAGATTTATAAACTTTTTGTTTCGACACTTCTTTTCCCAACCAAACATGACCACTCTGTTCCATTCCATTACATTTTCATCCCAGTCCACAGTTAAATCTTTAATCACACATTTACATTTCCTTAAAAAACCCTCCAATTGTTTACAGTATAAAAACATATGTAAAATTCCCTCTTCCTTTTCTTGACACACTTTACACATAGCATTTTGTTCTAGACCAATTTTATTTAAAATAGACTCAGTAAAAACCACTTTATGTCTTATAAAATACTCCAAACATTCCAATTTTGTCTCCACACATCTTCCTTTCATGTTTCTCCATAAAAACTCTTCTTTTAAATCTTTGAATTTTTCCACCCAGTACTTATTTACAATTGGTTCTTTAAAAACACCATCTCTAAAAACACAATAAAACATTTTTACAGTGCATTCTTTAAAATTACACAATTTTCCCCCCAGTTCCACATAGATGTTTTTCTCGGTTTGCTCTTCTTCCATACTCTCAATCCTTTTAATCCACTCTTTTGGTATTGCATTTTTGATGATTTCATATTTGTTTGTTATTTCTTTTTTACTGTATTCTTCTTTTGCCATTTCCATTGCGTCCTCAATGTATTGTGTCGGTAAAAACCCCTCTTTAAACTCATATAAAACATCTCTCACTCTGGTTATCCCCACTTCCATCCATTTCTTAAAAAATAGTTCTTTCTCTTGTTTTAAAATATTGTTATTTAAGAACAGAGGTTGATTTAAAATATTTTCTCTCCCGTGTGGATCATATTCAATGTTTGTTAAAAACTTCCCCCAGGCACTAAAAATTTCTCTATAAAACTCAGGTAAACCTTCTGTCATCCAATTTTTTGTTTTCATCCATAAAATTCCATCCCCCATGTTAAAATCACCACATTTGTTTAAAAAGTATTTCATTGTTTTCTTCCACTCACTTTTGTTCTCTTCTTGCAGGTATTTTTTCACTATTTTCACCCTCAAAGCATTTTTTCTCTGTTCTACATCCATCAATCCTAAGCCACCCTTCTCCACCACCCCTAAAATTGTGTTATATGCAATTCTTGCTGGCTTTCCCTCCCATAAAAAGTCAAGAAAACATTTCTTCAACCTCTGTTCTGTCCATAAAGGTATTTCAGATACATATAAAACATACCAAAGTTTAGAAACCATTAAAACATTCAATATTAAAACCTTCCCCTTCAAATTTAGTGTTCTCAATTTCCAAAAATGCAACCTCCTCTCTATATCTGTTACAAGCTGCTCCCACATTTCATCTCTTACTTTCCTTTCATTCTTCCCCATTAAAACTCCTAAAATCCTAATTTCTTCGACTTCCTTGAAATTAAAACAATCCGTTAAAACCATAGCTTTACCAAATCTCATATACAGTTTTGTCCTCATTTACTTTGCTTCCCGATCCTCTACAATATTCTTTTACCACATTCATCACTTCTTTAACACTCTCTTTTCCCTTTACAATTATTGTCGTATCATCAGCATACTGAAAAACTTTTCCCTCAGCCTTATTTCCTTCAATTTCTAATCCTTCTATTGCTTCTTTTTGTTTTATAGCCAGTCCTAAAGGTTCAGATGCTAGTGAATATAAAAGCGCTGAAAGCGGACAACCCTGCCTAATTGATCTTGTGATTTTAAAACAATCTGTTAAAAACCCATTACATTTTATTTTTGTTATTGCACCCTTATATAAAATCTCAATCCATTTAATAAAATTCTCCCCAAAACCAAAACTCCTTAAAATCTCAAATAAATATCCGTGCTCAACCCTATCAAATGCTTTCTCGAAATCTAAACTGATTACGTATCCTTCTTCTTTTTTTTCTTTCATATACCATATCGTGTCCCTTATACTCATTGTTATATCTGCAATATCCCTGCCTTTAACTCCATACGCTTGATTTGTTTTAATTATACTCGGCATTACTTCTTTTAACCTATTTGCTAAAACCTTTGCTAAAATCTTAAGATCTGTATTCAACATCGTAATTGGCCTGTAGTTTTTTAAATCTACTTTTTCTCCTTTTCTTTTATATATCAGTTTCATTAACCCAATTCTTGTTCTTTCATTAATTTCTTCCTTTTCAAAGATTTCTTTAAAAACCTCATTTAAAATTTTTGTTAAAACATCTTTAAAACAAACATAAAATTCGGTTCCCAAACCATCTATTCCTGGACTTTTCTTTTTATTCAGCTGATTTATTGCTCTTTCAATCTCTTCTTCTCTAATTTCTTGGTCACATTCTTTTTTATCTTCCTCACTTACTTTTGCTTTTATCTGGTTCAACAGCTCCTTTTTTCCTTCCTCTTCCACCCCCCTTGCACTAAACAGATCCTCATAAAAATTCCTTATTTCTTCTAATATCTTTTTATTCCCTTCTACAATTTCTCCATTTTTCCCTCTTATTTCTTTTATCGTTTCAGCTTTCCCTCTCTTTTTTTCTAGATCAAAAAAGAACTTTGTACATTTTTCTCCCTCCACCACATATTTTGCTTTACTTCTTAACCTCGCCCCCTCATATTGTTTTTCTTCTATTTCTTTAAGTTTTTCCTCTATTTCCTTTATCTTTTGTATGTTTTTATTTTCTTTATTCAGTTCCATTTCTAAGCTTTCTTTCATTTTGTTTTCTTTGTATCTTTTGCATTTCTGTATCAGACTACAATATTTGATTGAGAATTTTTTGATTAAATACTTTACGTTCTCCCACCATAATCTCTTATCCTCTTCATACATTCCATTTTCCTTCTCTTTTTCTATAATTTCTTTAACCTTTGAAACATAATCTTCATTCTTTAAAATCTGCGTATTTAAAATCCATACTCCCGGCCCTCTTTGCATTTGACGCCAGTCCAACTTAAAAGATAAAAGCTTGTGATCGCTAAAACTGGTTTCTTCATATTTTATCTTTTCTATAAAATTCTCCATATTTCTCGTACATAAAACATAGTCAATTCTAGTTTGGCATACAAAATTCCCCACTATTTGTCTTCTTGAAAAATCTTTTTTCCTTTCATTTCTTTCCCTCCACACATCTATCATATTATTTTCATTCATTAAAGCTTTTAATTCTTTTCTTCCTGTATCCGTTTTAAAAACCATTCCTTCAGCCATATCTTGTTTACTAAAAACTGTGTTAAAATCCCCCATCATAATAATTTCTTTATACTTCTTTACAACATTTCTTAAAACATTAAAAAACTCTTTCTTTTCTTTCTCCTCCACTGGTGCATGTACATTTACTAAAATCAAATTTCCTCCTTCATATTGTGTCTCGACTACCATACATTTTCCCATCTTGTCCTTATACACAATTTTACTTACTTTAAAAACATCATCCTTCATTAAAAAAGCCACACCTCTCCCAAACCTCCCATCTCCATTATTATATAAAATACCTCCATCCCATCTCTTTTTATAATCATTCATCACATTTTCTCTCCAGTTTGTTTCTTGTAATGCAATAATGTCTTCCCTTTTACATTTTTCTTTTACTTTTTCAAACTTCCCCATGTCCATCAGACCTCTTGCATTAAAAGTAACACAACTTAAAACCATTAAAAGAAAGGAAAATAAATACTTAAAAATCATTATTCATCATTTTCTCCCTCCAGGCCCTTTAACACATCAAATCTGTTAGTCTCTGTCATAATCTTTTTTCTTGCACTTTCCAAATTTGGTTTTACCTTCAAAGCTCTCCTTCTAATTTGTCCTTTCCCCCCTCTGTCTTTGACCATGTTGTCCATCTTTATTTCTTTTTCACTGTCCGTTCCTTTGTTTTGATCCATCCTTCCTTGTCCATCCCTTTCCACATCACCCAGAAAAGTATTAAAACTGTCCGATATCTCCATTTCTGTCCATTGAGTGTCCTGCTCCATTGTTTGGTCGTTATTATTAAAATTGTCCTTTTCTCTTTCTCCTTCATCTCTGTTGCTTGCTCCCCCTTCAGTTTCTTTTTGCTGTGGTCCTTCCTCCTCTTGTTCTTCAGCAGTTGGTTCTTCCTCCTCGTTATTTCCTTCATGCACCTGTCCGTCCACCTGTTCTTCCCCTCCTCGTTCCTCTCCCTCCATCCAACATTCACATTTATTTAAAACTTCCTGACATCCCGGGCACCTGACAGCGTTGCAATCTCGTGCAAAATGTCCCCTCTCCTCACATTTGTAGCACACGAAACTTGGGCATTCTTTTAGCAAGTGATCCGGGCTCATGCACAGCCTACAGGTCTTCACCTGATGGCTGTGCATCACCCGGAAATACTGCGGCCCTTCGGCTGTCTCTAGCCGTGTGCTGTATGGCAACGATGCCACCTCTTTGGGGAACCTGACCTTTAGGAACCTTGTTCCATCCTCAATGTCAGTGCCCGGGTATCGTCTCCTTATAATTTTTGTTACGGGATCAACTCCCCATCCCTCCAATTTTTCTAAAATTTCATTATCATCCAGGTAAACGGGCAGGTGCATGAAGGAAACAACATAGTCCCTGTTTTGTAAATTTTTTACTGCACAGTCCACGCCTTTTATTTTTAATCCATCAGTTAGTTTATCACATGTTTCTTCTTTTTCCATTGTGAGTTCATATTCTTTTCCCTGTCTTGGCCTTAGCGCTAAAATTTTGCCATGTCCACATTGTTCCGTTACAGCTTTAATAATGTCCTCTGCTCTCACCTCAACCACATTCTCCACATTTACGATCACTGTAGCTTCCTTTAGATATTTCCGTTCAACAGATTTTCCACTTGCTTCTTTGTTTTTTCCACTTCCAGCTCGTAGTTGTTTTCCCAGTCCGGTGTTGTTTACCTTGCGTGTTCCTCCTGCCATTCCATTGTCGTTTGCCATTCGTGTTCCTCGTGCCAGTCCAGTGTCGTTTGCCATGCGTGATCCTCGTTCCAGTCCAGTATCATTTGCCGTGCGTGGTCCTCCTGCCAGTCCATTGTCGTTTGCCTTACGTGGTCCTCCTGCCAGTCCAGTGTCGTTTGCCATGCGTGGTCCTCCTGCCAGTCCAGTATCGTTTGCCGTGCGTGTCTCTCTGATCAGTCCAGTGTCGTAATCCATTAATCCGTCCGTAGAAAAAAGACAAAAACAAAATGAAAAAAAAGAATAAAAAAAAACTAAAAGAAAAAAAGGATTAACCACCCTCCAGCCAGCACAAAGCTGCTGTTGGGTGGTTTAATAACTGAAAAAATACACAGAAAAACTAACTTAAATTAAATAAAACAAAACAAAACAAACCAATCACAAACAACACAAAATGGAGGAGAGCCTTCCTCTCCCAACTACTGCCACGTCACTTCCTGTTGCTCTCTAGCGCCTCAGGTGGTGGTATGGCCGTAAGCGAAAGAGGCCGCAAAGAACGAGCTACTTAAAGATCAGCCCCCCCCCTTAAAGGCCAGTGTAACACAGTAAAGAAAAGCTTACAGCACCTGGTATTCCCAGGCGGTCTCCCATCCAAGTACTAACCAGGCCCGCCCCTGCTTAGCTTCCGAGATCAGACGAGATCGGGCGCGCTCAGGGTGGTATGGCCGTAAGCGAAAGAGGCCGCAAAGAACGAGCTACTTATAGATCAGCCCCCCCTTAAAGACCAGTGTATTACAGTAAAGAAAAGCTTACAGGACCTGGTATTCCCAGGCGGTCTCCCATCCATGTACTAACCAGGCCCGCCCTTGCTTTCTTAGCACAAGCTTTAGATTTGGTAATTCTTTAAACCTTAACCCATGTCGTCCTATATTTTGCTTCTTCAGTTTGCTTTTAGCCTGATTTTCATTACCTTCTCATCTGTTGCTTCTATGTTTTCTATCTGAACATTGCACACGATCAGTTGTATCTTTTGCCTCCACATTAGACTCAGTTTCCACAATTTCATTTGCTTTTCTTTTCTCAGTTTCTTTTCCAGTCCCTTTGCTGAAGTCTTTTCTCTCAAAACCATACGTTCCTTAATTCATTTCGTGTTCAGTTTCAGTCACATTTTCTCTAACGTTTTCTAACACAATATTTACAACTCCATTTTCTTCTTCCCTTTCAGTGTATTACAGTGGGAGTAACCCCCCACGCTTTCAGTTTATCCTCAATTGTTTTAGCCTCAACATAGAAAGGAATGTGAAGAAAAGACACAGTATATTCCTTTGTCAGCCTCCTTACTCTGCAGAGCTGCTCTTTGATTTCCACTCTACCCAGCAAAACATCACAAGCATGAACAGAAGTGATTGTGAGTTCATATTCCAAGCCATTTTCAAGCCTCACTGCCAAAAGTTTGCCAAAGCCCATCTTCTCAGTTACATCTTTGATGATATCCTCAACTTTTATCTCCTTGTTGCCCATTAGATCCATCACAACTGTTGCTTCTTTCAAATACTCCACCCTGCTCCCGCCGTTTGTTTGTCCTCCAGACTCCATGTTTAATCCAACTCCTTGTTTAAGCCTCTCTCTCTCCCCACTGCTGTCACACACTTCCTGGTGACTCACTATCTCCCCCTACACACCCAGGGTGGTATGGCTGTAAGCTATGACCGCCACAAAGAGTGAGAAGATAAGTAGTAAAGAAAAGGCAAAAGCTTACAGCACCTGGTATTCCCAGGCGGTCTCCCATCCAAGTACTAACCAGGCCCGCCCCTGCTTAGCTTCCGAGATCAGACGAGATCGGGCGCGCTCAGGGTGGTATGGCCGTAAGAGAGAGCGGCCGCAAAGAATGAGCTACTTAAAGATCAGCCCCTCCTTAAAGGCCAGTGTATTACAGTAAAGAAAAGCTTACAGCACCTGGTATTCCCAGGCGGTCTCCCATCCAAGTACTAACCAGGCCCGCCCCTGCTTAGCTTCCGAGATCAGACGAGATCGGGCGCGCTCAGGGTGGTATGGCCGTAAGCGAAAGAAGCCGCAAAGAACGAGCTACTTAAAGATCAGCCCCCCCCTTTAAAGGCCAGTGTAACACAGTAAAGAAAAGCTTACAGCACCTGGTATTCCCAGGCGGTCTCCCATCCAAGTACTAACCAGGCCCGCCCCTGCTTAGCTTCCGAGATCAGACGAGATCGGGCGCGCTCAGGGTGGTATGGCCGTAAGCGAGAGCGGCCGCAAAGAACGAGCTACTTAAAGATCAGCCCCTACTTAAAGGCCAGTGTATCACAGTAAAGAAAAGCTTACAGCACCTGGTATTCCCAGGCGGTCTCCCATCCAAGTACTAACCAGGTCCGCCCCTGCTTAGTTTCCGAGATCAGACGAGATCGGGCGCGCTCAGGGTGGTATGGCCGTAAGCGAAAGAGACCGCAAAGAACGAGCTACTTAAAGATCAGCCCCCCCCCTTAAAGGCCAGTGTAACACAGTAAAGAAAAGCTTACAGCACCTGGTATTCCCAGGCGGTCTCCCATCCAAGTACTAACCAGGCCCGCCCCTGCTTAGCTTCCGAGATCAGACGAGATCGGGCGCGCTCAGGGTGGTATGGCCGTAAGCGAAAGAGGCCGCAAAGAACGAGCTACTTATAGATCAGCCCCCCCTTAAAGACCAGTGTATTACAGTAAAGAAAAGCTTACAGGACCTGGTATTCCCAGGCGGTCTCCCATCCATGTACTAACCAGGCCCGCCCTTGCTTTCTTAGCACAAGCTTTAGATTTGGTAATTCTTTAAACCTTAACCCATGTCGTCCTATATTTTGCTTCTTCAGTTTGCTTTTAGCCTGATTTTCATTACCTTCTCATCTGTTGCTTCTATGTTTTCTATCTGAACATTGCACACGATCAGTTGTATCTTTTGCCTCCACATTAGACTCAGTTTCCACAATTTCATTTGCTTTTCTTTTCTGTTTCTTTTCCAGTCCCTTTGCTGAAGTCTTTTCTCTCAAAACCATACGTTCCTTAATTCATTTCGTGTTCAGTTTCAGTCACATTTTCTCTAACGTTTTCTAACACAATATTTACAACTCCATTTTCTTCTTCCCTTTCAGTGTATTACAGTGGGAGTAACCCCCCACGCTTTCAGTTTATCCTCAATTGTTTTAGCCTCAACATAGAAAGGAATGTGAAGAAAAGACACAGTATATTCCTTTGTCAGCCTCCTTACTCTGCAGAGCTGCTCTTTGATTTCCACTCTACCCAGCAAAACATCACAAGCATGAACAGAAGTGATTGTGAGTTCATATTCCAAGCCATTTTCAAGCCTCACTGCCAAAAGTTTGCCAAAGCCCATCTTCTCAGTTACATCTTTGATGATATCCTCAACTTTTATCTCCTTGTTGCCCATTAGATCCATCACAACTGTTGCTTCTTTCAAATACTCCACCCTGCTCCCGCCGTTTGTTTGTCCTCCAGACTCCATGTTTAATCCAACTCCTTGTTTAAGCCTCTCTCTCTCCCCACTGCTGTCACACACTTCCTGGTGACTCACTATCTCCCCCTACACACCCAGGGTGGTATGGCTGTAAGCTATGACCGCCACAAAGAGTGAGAAGATAAGTAGTAAAGAAAAGGCAAAAGCTTACAGCACCTGGTATTCCCAGGCGGTCTCCCATCCAAGTACTAACCAGGCCCGCCCCTGCTTAGCTTCCGAGATCAGACGAGATCGGGCGCGCTCAGGGTGGTATGGCCGTAAGCGAGAGCGGCCGCAAAGAATGAGCTACTTAAAGATCAGCCCCTCCTTAAAGGCCAGTGTATTACAGTAAAGAAAAGCTTACAGCACCTGGTATTCCCAGGCGGTCTCCCATCCAAGTACTAACCAGGCCCGCCCCTGCTTAGCTTCCGAGATCAGACGAGATCGGGCGCGCTCAGGGTGGTATGGCCGTAAGCGAAAGAGGCCGCAAAGAACGAGCTACTTAAAGATCAGCCCCCCCCTTTAAAGGCCAGTGTAACACAGTAAAGAAAAGCTTACAGCACCTGGTATTCCCAGGCGGTCTCCCATCCAAGTACTAACCAGGCCCGCCCCTGCTTAGCTTCCGAGATCAGACGAGATCGGGCGCGCTCAGGGTGGTATGGCCGTAAGCGAGAGCGGCCGCAAAGAACGAGCTACTTAAAGATCAGCCCCTACTTAAAGGCCAGTGTATCACAGTAAAGAAAAGCTTACAGCACCTGGTATTCCCAGGCGGTCTCCCATCCAAGTACTAACCAGGTCCGCCCCTGCTTAGTTTCCGAGATCAGACGAGATCGGGCGCGCTCAGGGTGGTATGGCCGTAAGCGAAAGAGACCGCAAAGAACGAGCTACTTAAAGATCAGCCCCCCCCCTTAAAGGCCAGTGTAACACAGTAAAGAAAAGCTTACAGCACCTGGTATTCCCAGGCGGTCTCCCATCCAAGTACTAACCAGGCCCGCCCCTGCTTAGCTTCCGAGATCAGACGAGATCGGGCGCGCTCAGGGTGGTATGGCCGTAAGCGAAAGAGGCCGCAAAGAACGAGCTACTTATAGATCAGCCCCCCCTTAAAGACCAGTGTATTACAGTAAAGAAAAGCTTACAGGACCTGGTATTCCCAGGCGGTCTCCCATCCATGTACTAACCAGGCCCGCCCTTGCTTTCTTAGCACAAGCTTTAGATTTGGTAATTCTTTAAACCTTAACCCATGTCGTCCTATATTTTGCTTCTTCAGTTTGCTTTTAGCCTGATTTTCATTACCTTCTCATCTGTTGCTTCTATGTTTTCTATCTGAACATTGCACACGATCAGTTGTATCTTTTGCCTCCACATTAGACTCAGTTTCCACAATTTCATTTGCTTTTCTTTTCTCAGTTTCTTTTCCAGTCCCTTTGCTGAAGTCTTTTCTCTCAAAACCATACGTTCCTTAATTCATTTCGTGTTCAGTTTCAGTCACATTTTCTCTAACGTTTTCTAACACAATATTTACAACTCCATTTTCTTCTTCCCTTTCAGTGTATTACAGTGGGAGTAACCCCCCACGCTTTCAGTTTATCCTCAATTGTTTTAGCCTCAACATAGAAAGGAATGTGAAGAAAAGACACAGTATATTCCTTTGTCAGCCTCCTTACTCTGCAGAGCTGCTCTTTGATTTCCACTCTACCCAGCAAAACATCACAAGCATGAACAGAAGTGATTGTGAGTTCATATTCCAAGCCATTTTCAAGCCTCACTGCCAAAAGTTTGCCAAAGCCCATCTTCTCAGTTACATCTTTGATGATATCCTCAACTTTTATCTCCTTGTTGCCCATTAGATCCATCACAACTGTTGCTTCTTTCAAATACTCCACCCTGCTCCCGCCGTTTGTTTGTCCTCCAGACTCCATGTTTAATCCAACTCCTTGTTTAAGCCTCTCTCTCTCCCCACTGCTGTCACACACTTCCTGGTGACTCACTATCTCCCCCTACACACCCAGGGTGGTATGGCTGTAAGCTATGACCGCCACAAAGAGTGAGAAGATAAGTAGTAAAGAAAAGGCAAAAGCTTACAGCACCTGGTATTCCCAGGCGGTCTCCCATCCAAGTACTAACCAGGCCCGCCCCTGCTTAGCTTCCGAGATCAGACGAGATCGGGCGCGCTCAGGGTGGTATGGCCGTAAGAGAGAGCGGCCGCAAAGAATGAGCTACTTAAAGATCAGCCCCTCCTTAAAGGCCAGTGTATTACAGTAAAGAAAAGCTTACAGCACCTGGTATTCCCAGGCGGTCTCCCATCCAAGTACTAACCAGGCCCGCCCCTGCTTAGCTTCCGAGATCAGACGAGATCGGGCGCGCTCAGGGTGGTATGGCCGTAAGCGAAAGAAGCCGCAAAGAACGAGCTACTTAAAGATCAGCCCCCCCCTTTAAAGGCCAGTGTAACACAGTAAAGAAAAGCTTACAGCACCTGGTATTCCCAGGCGGTCTCCCATCCAAGTACTAACCAGGCCCGCCCCTGCTTAGCTTCCGAGATCAGACGAGATCGGGCGCGCTCAGGGTGGTATGGCCGTAAGCGAGAGCGGCCGCAAAGAACGAGCTACTTAAAGATCAGCCCCTACTTAAAGGCCAGTGTATCACAGTAAAGAAAAGCTTACAGCACCTGGTATTCCCAGGCGGTCTCCCATCCAAGTACTAACCAGGTCCGCCCCTGCTTAGTTTCCGAGATCAGACGAGATCGGGCGCGCTCAGGGTGGTATGGCCGTAAGCGAAAGAGACCGCAAAGAACGAGCTACTTAAAGATCAGCCCCCCCCCTTAAAGGCCAGTGTAACACAGTAAAGAAAAGCTTACAGCACCTGGTATTCCCAGGCGGTCTCCCATCCAAGTACTAACCAGGCCCGCCCCTGCTTAGCTTCCGAGATCAGACGAGATCGGGCGCGCTCAGGGTGGTATGGCCGTAAGCGAAAGAGGCCGCAAAGAACGAGCTACTTATAGATCAGCCCCCCCTTAAAGACCAGTGTATTACAGTAAAGAAAAGCTTACAGGACCTGGTATTCCCAGGCGGTCTCCCATCCATGTACTAACCAGGCCCGCCCTTGCTTTCTTAGCACAAGCTTTAGATTTGGTAATTCTTTAAACCTTAACCCATGTCGTCCTATATTTTGCTTCTTCAGTTTGCTTTTAGCCTGATTTTCATTACCTTCTCATCTGTTGCTTCTATGTTTTCTATCTGAACATTGCACACGATCAGTTGTATCTTTTGCCTCCACATTAGACTCAGTTTCCACAATTTCATTTGCTTTTCTTTTCTGTTTCTTTTCCAGTCCCTTTGCTGAAGTCTTTTCTCTCAAAACCATACGTTCCTTAATTCATTTCGTGTTCAGTTTCAGTCACATTTTCTCTAACGTTTTCTAACACAATATTTACAACTCCATTTTCTTCTTCCCTTTCAGTGTATTACAGTGGGAGTAACCCCCCACGCTTTCAGTTTATCCTCAATTGTTTTAGCCTCAACATAGAAAGGAATGTGAAGAAAAGACACAGTATATTCCTTTGTCAGCCTCCTTACTCTGCAGAGCTGCTCTTTGATTTCCACTCTACCCAGCAAAACATCACAAGCATGAACAGAAGTGATTGTGAGTTCATATTCCAAGCCATTTTCAAGCCTCACTGCCAAAAGTTTGCCAAAGCCCATCTTCTCAGTTACATCTTTGATGATATCCTCAACTTTTATCTCCTTGTTGCCCATTAGATCCATCACAACTGTTGCTTCTTTCAAATACTCCACCCTGCTCCCGCCGTTTGTTTGTCCTCCAGACTCCATGTTTAATCCAACTCCTTGTTTAAGCCTCTCTCTCTCCCCACTGCTGTCACACACTTCCTGGTGACTCACTATCTCCCCCTACACACCCAGGCTGTAAGCTATGACCGCCACAAAGAGTGAGAAGATAAGTAGTAAAGAAAAGGCAAAAGCTTACAGCACCTGGTATTCCCAGGCGGTCTCCCATCCAAGTACTAACCAGGCCCGCCCCTGCTTAGCTTCCGAGATCAGACGAGATCGGGCGCGCTCAGGGTGGTATGGCCGTAAGCGAGAGCGGCCGCAAAGAATGAGCTACTTAAAGATCAGCCCCTCCTTAAAGGCCAGTGTATTACAGTAAAGAAAAGCTTACAGCACCTGGTATTCCCAGGCGGTCTCCCATCCAAGTACTAACCAGGCCCGCCCCTGCTTAGCTTCCGAGATCAGACGTGATCGGGCGCGCTCAGGGTGGTATGGCCGTAAGCGAAAGAGGCCGCAAAGAACGAGCTACTTAAAGATCAGCCCCCCCCTTTAAAGGCCAGTGTAACACAGTAAAGAAAAGCTTACAGCACCTGGTATTCCCAGGCGGTCTCCCATCCAAGTACTAACCAGGCCCGCCCCTGCTTAGCTTCCGAGATCAGACGAGATCGGGCGCGCTCAGGGTGGTATGGCCGTAAGCGAGAGCGGCCGCAAAGAACGAGCTACTTAAAGATCAGCCCCTACTTAAAGGCCAGTGTATCACAGTAAAGAAAAGCTTACAGCACCTGGTATTCCCAGGCGGTCTCCCATCCAAGTACTAACCAGGTCCGCCCCTGCTTAGTTTCCGAGATCAGACGAGATCGGGCGCGCTCAGGGTGGTATGGCCGTAAGCGAAAGAGACCGCAAAGAACGAGCTACTTAAAGATCAGCCCCCCCCCTTAAAGGCCAGTGTAACACAGTAAAGAAAAGCTTACAGCACCTGGTATTCCCAGGCGGTCTCCCATCCAAGTACTAACCAGGCCCGCCCCTGCTTAGCTTCCGAGATCAGACGAGATCGGGCGCGCTCAGGGTGGTATGGCCGTAAGCGAAAGAGGCCGCAAAGAACGAGCTACTTATAGATCAGCCCCCCCTTAAAGACCAGTGTATTACAGTAAAGAAAAGCTTACAGGACCTGGTATTCCCAGGCGGTCTCCCATCCATGTACTAACCAGGCCCGCCCTTGCTTTCTTAGCACAAGCTTTAGATTTGGTAATTCTTTAAACCTTAACCCATGTCGTCCTATATTTTGCTTCTTCAGTTTGCTTTTAGCCTGATTTTCATTACCTTCTCATCTGTTGCTTCTATGTTTTCTATCTGAACATTGCACACGATCAGTTGTATCTTTTGCCTCCACATTAGACTCAGTTTCCACAATTTCATTTGCTTTTCTTTTCTCAGTTTCTTTTCCAGTCCCTTTGCTGAAGTCTTTTCTCTCAAAACCATACGTTCCTTAATTCATTTCGTGTTCAGTTTCAGTCACATTTTCTCTAACGTTTTCTAACACAATATTTACAACTCCATTTTCTTCTTCCCTTTCAGTGTATTACAGTGGGAGTAACCCCCCACGCTTTCAGTTTATCCTCAATTGTTTTAGCCTCAACATAGAAAGGAATGTGAAGAAAAGACACAGTATATTCCTTTGTCAGCCTCCTTACTCTGCAGAGCTGCTCTTTGATTTCCACTCTACCCAGCAAAACATCACAAGCATGAACAGAAGTGATTGTGAGTTCATATTCCAAGCCATTTTCAAGCCTCACTGCCAAAAGTTTGCCAAAGCCCATCTTCTCAGTTACATCTTTGATGATATCCTCAACTTTTATCTCCTTGTTGCCCATTAGATCCATCACAACTGTTGCTTCTTTCAAATACTCCACCCTGCTCCCGCCGTTTGTTTGTCCTCCAGACTCCATGTTTAATCCAACTCCTTGTTTAAGCCTCTCTCTCTCCCCACTGCTGTCACACACTTCCTGGTGACTCACTATCTCCCCCTACACACCCAGGGTGGTATGGCTGTAAGCTATGACCGCCACAAAGAGTGAGAAGATAAGTAGTAAAGAAAAGGCAAAAGCTTACAGCACCTGGTATTCCCAGGCGGTCTCCCATCCAAGTACTAACCAGGCCCGCCCCTGCTTAGCTTCCGAGATCAGACGAGATCGGGCGCGCTCAGGGTGGTATGGCCGTAAGCGAGAGCGGCCGCAAAGAATGAGCTACTTAAAGATCAGCCCCTCCTTAAAGGCCAGTGTATTACAGTAAAGAAAAGCTTACAGCACCTGGTATTCCCAGGCGGTCTCCCATCCAAGTACTAACCAGGCCCGCCCCTGCTTAGCTTCCGAGATCAGACGAGATCGGGCGCGCTCAGGGTGGTATGGCCGTAAGCGAAAGAGGCCGCAAAGAACGAGCTACTTAAAGATCAGCCCCCCCCTTTAAAGGCCAGTGTAACACAGTAAAGAAAAGCTTACAGCACCTGGTATTCCCAGGCGGTCTCCCATCCAAGTACTAACCAGGCCCGCCCCTGCTTAGCTTCCGAGATCAGACGAGATCGGGCGCGCTCAGGGTGGTATGGCCGTAAGCGAGAGCGGCCGCAAAGAACGAGCTACTTAAAGATCAGCCCCTACTTAAAGGCCAGTGTATCACAGTAAAGAAAAGCTTACAGCACCTGGTATTCCCAGGCGGTCTCCCATCCAAGTACTAACCAGGTCCGCCCCTGCTTAGTTTCCGAGATCAGACGAGATCGGGCGCGCTCAGGGTGGTATGGCCGTAAGCTAAAGAGACCGCAAAGAACGAGCTACTTAAAGATCAGCCCCCCCCCTTAAAGGCCAGTGTAACACAGTAAAGAAAAGCTTACAGCACCTGGTATTCCCAGGCGGTCTCCCATCCAAGTACTAACCAGGCCCGCCCCTGCTTAGCTTCCGAGATCAGACGAGATCGGGCGCGCTCAGGGTGGTATGGCCGTAAGCGAAAGAGGCCGCAAAGAACGAGCTACTTATAGATCAGCCCCCCCTTAAAGACCAGTGTATTACAGTAAAGAAAAGCTTACAGGACCTGGTATTCCCAGGCGGTCTCCCATCCATGTACTAACCAGGCCCGCCCTTGCTTTCTTAGCACAAGCTTTAGATTTGGTAATTCTTTAAACCTTAACCCATGTCGTCCTATATTTTGCTTCTTCAGTTTGCTTTTAGCCTGATTTTCATTACCTTCTCATCTGTTGCTTCTATGTTTTCTATCTGAACATTGCACACGATCAGTTGTATCTTTTGCCTCCACATTAGACTCAGTTTCCACAATTTCATTTGCTTTTCTTTTCTCAGTTTCTTTTCCAGTCCCTTTGCTGAAGTCTTTTCTCTCAAAACCATACGTTCCTTAATTCATTTCGTGTTCAGTTTCAGTCACATTTTCTCTAACGTTTTCTAACACAATATTTACAACTCCATTTTCTTCTTCCCTTTCAGTGTATTACAGTGGGAGTAACCCCCCACGCTTTCAGTTTATCCTCAATTGTTTTAGCCTCAACATAGAAAGGAATGTGAAGAAAAGACACAGTATATTCCTTTGTCAGCCTCCTTACTCTGCAGAGCTGCTCTTTGATTTCCACTCTACCCAGCAAAACATCACAAGCATGAACAGAAGTGATTGTGAGTTCATATTCCAAGCCATTTTCAAGCCTCACTGCCAAAAGTTTGCCAAAGCCCATCTTCTCAGTTACATCTTTGATGATATCCTCAACTTTTATCTCCTTGTTGCCCATTAGATCCATCACAACTGTTGCTTCTTTCAAATACTCCACCCTGCTCCCGCCGTTTGTTTGTCCTCCAGACTCCATGTTTAATCCAACTCCTTGTTTAGGCCTCTCTCTCTCCCCACTGCTGTCACACACTTCCTGGTGACTCACTATCTCCCCCTACACACCCAGGGTGGTATGGCTGTAAGCTATGACCGCCACAAAGAGTGAGAAGATAAGTAGTAAAGAAAAGGCAAAAGCTTACAGCACCTGGTATTCCCAGGCGGTCTCCCATCCAAGTACTAACCAGGCCCGCCCCTGCTTAGCTTCCGAGATCAGACGAGATCGGGCGCGCTCAGGGTGGTATGGCCGTAAGCGAGAGTGGCCGCAAAGAATGAGCTACTTAAAGATCAGCCCCTCCTTAAAGGCCAGTGTATTACAGTAAAGAAAAGCTTACAGCACCTGGTATTCCCAGGCGGTCTCCCATCCAAGTACTAACCAGGCCCGCCCCTGCTTAGCTTCCGAGATCAGACGAGATCGGGCGCGCTCAGGGTGGTATGGCCGTAAGCGAAAGAGGCCGCAAAGAACGAGCTACTTAAAGATCAGCCCCCCCCTTTAAAGGCCAGTGTAACACAGCAAAGAAAAGCTTACAGCACCTGGTATTCCCAGGCGGTCTCCCATCCAAGTACTAACCAGGCCCGCCCCTGCTTAGCTTCCGAGATCAGACGAGATCGGGCGCGCTCAGGGTGGTATGGCCGTAAGCGAAAGAGGCCGCAAAGAACGAGCTACTTAAAGATCAGCCCCCCCCCTTAAAGGCCAGTGTAACACAGTAAAGAAAAGCTTACAGCACCTGGTATTCCCAGGCGGTCTCCCATCCAAGTACTAACCAGGCCCCCCCTGCTTAGCTTCCGAGATCAGACGAGATCGGGCGCGCTCAGGGTGGTATGGCCGTAAGCGAGAGCGGCCGCAAAGAACGAGCTACTTAAAGATCAGCCCCTACTTAAAGGCCAGTGTATCACAGTAAAGAAAAGCTTACAGCACCTGGTATTCCCAGGCGGTCTCCCATCCAAGTACTAACCAGGCCCGCCCCTGCTTAGCTTCCGAGATCAGGCGAGATCGGGCGCGCTCAGGGTGGTATGGCCGTAAGCGAAAGAGGCCGCAAAGAACGAGCTACTTAAAGATCAGCCCCCCCCCTTAAAGGCCAGTGTAACACAGTAAAGAAAAGCTTACAGCACCTGGTATTCCCAGGCGGTCTCCCATCCAAGTACTAACCAGGCCCGCCCCTGCTTAGCTTCCGAGATCAGACGAGATCGGGCGCGCTCAGGGTGGTATGGCCGTAAGCGAAAGAGGCCGCAAAGAACGAGCTACTTAAAGATCAGCCCCCCCCCTTAAAGGCCAGTGTAACACAGTAAAGCAAAGCTTACAGCACCTGGTATTCCCAGGCGGTCTCCCATCCAAGTACTAACCAGGCCCGCCCCTGCTTAGCTTCCGAGATCAGACGAGATCGGGCGCGCTTTTTTTTTTTTTTTTTTTTTTTTTTATTGAAGAAATTTCATCATACAATTCTTAAACATGTATTTCACATGTAAATGTCTTTAAATTACAAAGAATACATCACAACATCACCAATATACACGTAAAAAGTGCATTAAAAGAACATATCAATGAAATTTCAAACAATAAAAATCACAAAACCTTTTAAAATTGAGACTAAAAAACTAGAAAAATAAATCACTTCCAGGTACATTCCATGCCAACTCTTTTTAAAACCCCACAAACTTGTGGAGTAAAAACATGATAAAAAGCATCCAACATATTTTCACATTTAAAATACACATACAGATTTCCCATATACACTTCTGTTTTTCTTTTAAACACAGTCCAGACATCCAACACATTTTTTTCTTTTTTAGCCACAGTTCTTCTCTCCCATATTGCACTTTTCATTAACATTACCCACAGATTTATAAACTTTTTGTTTCGACACTTCTTTTCCCAACCAAACATGACCACTCTGTTCCATTCCATTACATTTTCATCCCAGTCCACAGTTAAATCTTTAATCACACATTTACATTTCCTTAAAAAACCCTCCAATTGTTTACAGTATAAAAACATATGTAAAATTCCCTCTTCCTTTTCTTGACACACTTTACACATAGCATTTTGTTCTAGACCAATTTTATTTAAAATAGACTCAGTAAAAACCACTTTATGTCTTATAAAATACTCCAAACATTCCAATTTTGTCTCCACACATCTTCCTTTCATGTTTCTCCATAAAAACTCTTCTTTTAAATCTTTGAATTTTTCCACCCAGTACTTATTTACAATTGGTTCTTTAAAAACACCATCTCTAAAAACACAATAAAACATTTTTACAGTGCATTTTTTAAAATTACACAATTTTCCCCCCAGTTCCACATAGATGTTTTTCTCGGTTTGCTCTTCTTCCATACTCTCAATCCTTTTAATCCACTCTTTTGGTATTGCATTTTTGATGATTTCATATTTGTTTGTTATTTCTTTTTTACTGTATTCTTCTTTTGCCATTTCCATTGCGTCCTCAATGTATTGTGTCGGTAAAAACCCCTCTTTAAACTCATATAAAACATCTCTCACTCTGGTTATCCCCACTTCCATCCATTTCTTAAAAAATAGTTCTTTCTCTTGTTTTAAAATATTGTTATTTAAGAACAGAGGTTGATTTAAAATATTTTCTCTCCCGTGTGGATCATATTCAATGTTTGTTAAAAACTTCCCCCAGGCACTAAAAATTTCTCTATAAAACTCAGGTAAACCTTCTGTCATCCAATTTTTTGTTTTCATCCATAAAATTCCATCCCCCATGTTAAAATCACCACATTTGTTTAAAAAGTATTTCATTGTTTTCTTCCACTCACTTTTGTTCTCTTCTTGCAGGTATTTTTTCACTATTTTCACCCTCAAAGCATTTTTTCTCTGTTCTACATCCATCAATCCTAAGCCACCCTTCTCCACCACCCCTAAAATTGTGTTATATGCAATTCTTGCTGGCTTTCCCTCCCATAAAAAGTCAAGAAAACATTTCTTCAACCTCTGTTCTGTCCATAAAGGTATTTCAGATACATATAAAACATACCAAAGTTTAGAAATCATTAAAACATTCAATATTAAAACCTTCCCCTTCAAATTTAGTGTTCTCAATTTCCAAAAATGCAACCTCCTCTCTATATCTGTTACAAGCTGCTCCCACATTTCATCTCTTACTTTCCTTTCATTCTTCCCCATTAAAACTCCTAAAATCCTAATTTCTTCGACTTCCTTGAAATTAAAACAATCCGTTAAAACCATAGCTTTACCAAATCTCATATACACAGTTTTGTCCTCATTTACTTTGCTTCCCGATCCTCTACAATATTCTTTTACCACATTCATCACTTCTTTAACACTCTCTTTTCCCTTTACAATTATTGTCGTATCATCAGCATACTGAAAAACTTTTCCCTCAGCCTTATTTCCTTCAATTTCTAATCCTTCTATTGCTTCTTTTTGTTTTATAGCCAGTCCTAAAGGTTCAGATGCTAGTGAATATAAAAGCGCTGAAAGCGGACAACCCTGCCTAATTGATCTTGTGATTTTAAAACAATCTGTTAAAAACCCATTACATTTTATTTTTGTTATTGCACCCTTATATAAAATCTCAATCCATTTAATAAAATTCTCCCCAAAACCAAAACTCCTTAAAATCTCAAATAAATATCCGTGCTCAACCCTATCAAATGCTTTCTCGAAATCTAAACTGATTACGTATCCTTCTTCTTTTTTTTCTTTCATATACCATATCGTGTCCCTTATACTCATTGTTATATCTGCAATATCCCTGCCTTTAACTCCATACGCTTGATTTGTTTTAATTATACTCGGCATTACTTCTTTTAACCTATTTGCTAAAACCTTTGCTAAAATCTTAAGATCTGTATTCAACATCGTAATTGGCCTGTAGTTTTTTAAATCTACTTTTTCTCCTTTTCTTTTATATATCAGTTTCATTAACCCAATTCTTGTTCTTTCATTAATTTCTTCCTTTTCAAAGATTTCTTTAAAAACCTCATTTAAAATTTTTGTTAAAACATCTTTAAAACAAACATAAAATTCGGTTCCCAAACCATCTATTCCTGGACTTTTCTTTTTATTCAGCTGATTTATTGCTCTTTCAATCTCTTCTTCTCTAATTTCTTGGTCACATTCTTTTTTCTCTTCCTCACTTACTTTTGCTTTTATCTGGTTCAACAGCTCCTTTTTTCCTTCCTCTTCCACCCCCCTTGCACTAAACAGATCCTCATAAAAATTCCTTATTTCTTCTAATATCTTTTTATTCCCTTCTACAATTTCTCCATTTTTCCCTCTTATTTCTTTTATCGTTTCAGCTTTCCCTCTCTTTTTTTCTAGATCAAAAAAGAACTTTGTACATTTTTCTCCCTCCACCACATATTTTGCTTTACTTCTTAACCTCGCCCCCTCATATTGTTTTTCTTCTATTTCTTTAAGTTTTCCCTCTATTTCCTTTATCTTTTGTATGTTTTTATTTTCTTTATTCAGTTCCATTTCTAAGCTTTCTTTCATTTTGTTTTCTTTGTATCTTTTGCATTTCTGTATCAGACTACAATATTTGATTGAGAATTTTTTGATTAAATACTTTACGTTCTCCCACCATAATCTCTTATCCTCTTCATACATTCCATTTTCCTTCTCTTTTTCTATAATTTCTTTAACCTTTGAAACATAATCTTCATTCTTTAAAATCTGCGTATTTAAAATCCATACTCCCGGCCCTCTTTGCATTTGACGCCAGTCCAACTTAAAAGATAAAAGCTTGTGATCGCTAAAACTGGTTTCTTCATATTTTATCTTTTCTATAAAATTCTCCATATTTCTCGTACATAAAACATAGTCAATTCTAGTTTGGCATACAAAATTCCCCACTATTTGTCTTCTTGAAAAATCTTTTTTCCTTTCATTTCTTTCCCTCCACACATCTATCATATTATTTTCATTCATTAAAGCTTTTAATTCTTTTCTTCCTGTATCCGTTTTAAAAACCATTCCTTCAGCCATATCTTGTTTACTAAAAACTGTGTTAAAATCCCCCATCATAATAATTTCTTTATACTTCTTTACAACATTTCTTAAAACATTAAAAAACTCTTTCTTTTCTTTCTCCTCCACTGGTGCATGTACATTTACTAAAATCAAATTTCCTCCTTCATATTGTGTCTCGACTACCATACATTTTCCCATCTTGTCCTTATACACAATTTTACTTACTTTAAAAACATCATCCTTCATTAAAAAAGCCACACCTCTCCCAAACCTCCCATCTCCATTATTATATAAAATACCTCCATCCCATCTCTTTTTATAATCATTCATCACATTTTCTCTCCAGTTTGTTTCTTGTAATGCAATAATGTCTTCCCTTTTACATTTTTCTTTTACTTTTTCAAACTTCCCCATGTCCATCAGACCTCTTGCATTAAAAGTAACACAACTTAAAACCATTAAAAGAAAGGAAAATAAATACTTAAAAATCATTATTCATCATTTTCTCCCTCCAGGCCCTTTAACACATCAAATCTGTTAGTCTCTGTCATAATCTTTTTTCTTGCACTTTCCAAATTTGGTTTTACCTTCAAAGCTCTCCTTCTAATTTGTCCTTTCCCCCCTCTGTCTTTGACCATGTTGTCCATCTTTATTTCTTTTTCACTGTCCGTTCCTTTGTTTTGATCCATCCTTCCTTGTCCATCCCTTTCCACATCACCCAGAAAAGTATTAAAACTGTCCGATATCTCCATTTCTGTCCATTGAGTGTCCTGCTCCATTGTTTGGTCGTTATTATTAAAATTGTCCTTTTCTCTTTCTCCTTCATCTCTGTTGCTTGCTCCCCCTTCAGTTTCTTTTTGCTGTGGTCCTTCCTCCTCTTGTTCTTCAGCAGTTGGTTCTTCCTCCTCGTTATTTCCTTCATGCACCTGTCCGTCCACCTGTTCTTCCCCTCCTCGTTCCTCTCCCTCCATCCAACATTCACATTTATTTAAAACTTCCTGACATCCCGGGCACCTGACAGCGTTGCAATCTCGTGCAAAATGTCCCCTCTCCTCACATTTGTAGCACACGAAACTTGGGCATTCTTTTAGCAAGTGATCCGGGCTCATGCACAGCCTACAGGTCTTCACCTGATGGCTGTGCATCACCCGGAAATACTGCGGCCCTTCGGCTGTCTCTAGCCGTGTGCTGTATGGCAACGATGCCACCTCTTTGGGGAACCTGACCTTTAGGAACCTTGTTCCATCCTCAATGTCAGTGCCCGGGTATCGTCTCCTTATAATTTTTGTTACGGGATCAACTCCCCATCCCTCCAATTTTTCTAAAATTTCATTATCATCCAGGTAAACGGGCAGGTGCATGAAGGAAACAACATAGTCCCTGTTTTGTAAATTTTTTACTGCACAGTCCACGCCTTTTATTTTTAATCCATCAGTTAGTTTATCACATGTTTCTTCTTTTTCCATTGTGAGTTCATATTCTTTTCCCTGTCTTGGCCTTAGCGCTAAAATTTTGCCATGTCCACATTGTTCCGTTACAGCTTTAATAATGTCCTCTGCTCTCACCTCAACCACATTCTCCACATTTACGATCACTGTAGCTTCCTTTAGATATTTCCGTTCAACAGATTTTCCACTTGCTTCTTTGTTTTTTCCACTTCCAGCTCGTAGTTGTTTTCCCAGTCCGGTGTTGTTTACCTTGCGTGTTCCTTCTGCCATTCCATTGTCGTTTGCCATTCGTGTTCCTCGTGCCAGTCCAGTGTCGTTTGCCATGCGTGATCCTCGTTCCAGTCCAGTATCATTTGCCGTGCGTGGTCCTCCTGCCAGTCCATTGTCGTTTGCCTTACGTGGTCCTCCTGCCAGTCCAGTGTCGTTTGCCATGCGTGGTCCTCCTGCCAGTCCAGTATCGTTTGCCGTGCGTGTCTCTCTGATCAGTCCAGTGTCGTAATCCATTAATCCGTCCGTAGAAAAAAGACAAAAACAAAATGAAAAAAAAGAATAAAAAAAAACTAAAA